>VWPW01004614.1:857694-918745 GCA_013389825.1 Crypturellus undulatus | reverse complement strand
CAGTGAGGGTGACAGAGCACTGGAACAGGCTGCCCAGAGAGGTTGTGGAGTCTCGTTCTCTGGAGATCTTCAAGACCCGCTTGGATGCAGCCCTGTGCCACGTGCTCTAGGTGGCCCTGCGTGTGCAGGGGGGTTGGACTAGATGACCTCTAGAGGTCCCTGCCAACCTTAGGCATTCTGTGATTCTATGATTCTATGATAAGGCATATGACAAGCTCAGTGCTAAACATGCTGTGTTTATCCAATCTAATCTTTCAGTCCAAGGATGGAAAAAAACAGGAACTAGTACACTCTAAATGCCCCCCAAAAGTAGAAATCCAGAAAACTTTCTTTCCCTGAGCAGAGGTAGATGCCAAAAAAAAAAATTATTGAAAAGGAAGCAGATATTGATCATGTACCTTGAAGGTTTTGTTATATAGCAGCAGAATTTACTATTGCACAGAGCCTTGGTTCTGCTCATGTCAATGCAATTTCTGTTAGCAAAATCAGAGTCCTGAGTGAAACTTGAGCTGTTTTCTAAACACTGTTTCGTTGGTCTAAATACGTAAGTGATAGTTATCATAACAGTAGCAGGGAATGCACAGCACCTCAGTAGTCGTAACACTCAGGCAGAAAATGGGAGATGCTCCCATTTAGCTTCATTTTTTTTTTTCATGAGAGGATTCAAGCTATAACGTTGTGCTTTGTAAGCAATTCATCTGTTTTTCAGGCTGTGGGTTGCTCAAAGCCTTCGCAGCAATATGGGAAAGACGCTGAGAGCATGTGTGCCCCCAGGCCTATGGTGCTGGATGGAAGATCCCACTCAAAGCGCTGGCCTTCACCCACAGGAAAACTTCATTTTCTTCATATCCAGCAGCTGAAATCCCATTCCCCAGCAAAGCATCAAAAAGAAAAAAAAAAACAAAAACATCGGCTCAAATGACAAATCAGGATTACTCCAGGTTATTTTGCAGAATGGCCCTGCTGGGGTAACAGGCAATCACCAGGGCTGCCTCAGCTGGTGGAGCCTGCGGAGCACCTTGTCGGGGTCACCGACAAAAGCCTTCTAGTTAAAGAGCTCCGGTTATGAACCTGGCTGGTGACTTTACCACTGGAAACGCAATATGGAATGGTGCTTTTGGTAGGCACTTTTGTAACGATTCACTTTCCGTCTATAGTTCAAATCTTGAAATCCAATGGTGAAGGGGGAAAAGCAGCCGCAAATATTATCTGTCATAGGAAATGCATTAAAATACAAGGAGAAACTCTTCAGATACTTTATGATGAAACACTGTTAGTTAGAACAAGAGATTCTGAAATTGCTTCTGATTTTACAGACAAATCTTAATTTGTAAAAGAGTATAAACACTACATGCACATTACGGGAAAGTAGAGGACAACAAACACTGAGCTACTTCTGATTTTTCAAAAGATTCCATTAAATTGTTATTTTTAACTATTTTTGAGCTAATTCATAATGAGGATTCTATAATTCATATAGAGCTTTCTCTGTGCCTTACTGGCTTACCTGTGTAACACCCATGTGTATTTCACATCTACTGGTACAATGAATCAATGAACATTTAGAGAATTCGCACCGTTTAAACCATTTCTTGCCTCTCATTATGTGTACACCACATAATGTAAGTACAACTTAGCAGTTATTTAAGCATGTCTTACTTTAACCATGTGAGAAATCCCATAATGATTATCATTAATCCATGCTTTAATACCTGCTTGTAGCAAGACATCAATTATCACTCTTCTTCTTACACAAGGCTCAGAGAAAGAAAACTTACAGTGAACGTTGAACTTTCTTATTTGTGAGTCAGGTTAGTTTTGTTTCACCTGGAAGAATCAAGAATTCCACATGTGCAGTGCAAACTTAGTGTATCAAAAGATACAGACTTCCTATATCTAGCTCTCCAGTTTTGAAGTTATTCCTCTCCAAGTTATTATTCAAATATAATTTCCTTGTGCATTGCATAATATTTTTTCCTTATGCTAAGCTTTAAAAACTGGCCCCGTTGAGCATTAGCCTAGGTGAAAGATACAAGGTACATGCAAATATTAAAAATATTACATATTGAATAACAACATATAAATATTAAATAATAAAATATTAAAAAATTAAAGGGCAAAATAATTGATGAAATGTATCTTATATCCAAGCTCTACTTGCTTCAGCTTAAATATTCAATAAAAGATGAAAATTAGTATCAGTTTGTAATCCATCTTACAATACAATCTAGAAAAGGATGATTTCATCCAGAAAACTCTTAAGCATCACTCTGTGCTCAGCAAATACAGCAATCCCAGCAGATTAACATGTATCTCACTGAGCCCCTTTCGCTGCAGCGCTCTGCTCTCTAAAATCTGCCTTCGTTTTTGACCGCTGTATTAAAACTGCCATTTGATATCTCATTCATAGCCCAGCTGTGCATGAGCTCCGTTTAGTGCAAAGCTTTGCAAAAAGAAAAAAAAATACCTTATTTGACCATGAACTTTAGATGATCTAGTTAGCGTTACTGTCAAGCATCCCGCGGTCTTTTTGAAAAGCAGGACTTGTCCATGTTGCCCTCTGGCCAACTTCAGTGGGATTGAAGCACTAGCGAGAGCCATCAAACTGCCTGACAGCTTGTCACCAGCGAGGCTCCATTAATTTACACACATTTTCCACTGTTTGGCATTTACCATGATAACTCTTTTCTTTCCAAGCAGCTCCTGTTTGCATTTAACACTCGGGTTAATTTTCATCAGAGTTTAAATTTAGCCATCAGTTATTTCAGGGGAGCTGTCAGCCAACATATGGAGGAAAAAAATCCTTCTGAATTTATAATAAAGTGGAATCTGTTGAATGTGGAACAAAAACCAACTGCAATATACTGCAAGGCCCCGGTGGGGGGACCAGGGTCAGCAAAGAATAGCAGAGTGGATTAGTTGTTCTATTCACTGGAGTGGCGTCTGAGCACCTCAGGAGCTTCTTGATATATCAAAAAATGATGGAAAGACACAGTTCAATTTGTCCCCCTTTTATAAAGGATAATTAACCTGTCAGTCTTGCTACTTTAACAACTTCATTAAATTGGTGCAGAAATGGGTGTAGGGAGCCCCTGTCTTTTTCCAAAATGAACACAGGGCACTTGCTTAAATGGTTGAATAACCACCTCCTCGCCTCTCCCACTAAAGAGCAACCTAATGTTGTTTTATTATTATTTTGTTTAGCTGGAATTGAGCCCCCTTCCTTAAAATGCAGAATCGAGCTGCCTTTCATATGGCCGTCACTGGGAATTTTCTTAACTCAGAAGGATGAAAACCATGAGGCAAGCAAACAAGGAAATAAAACTGTTTCAGTTAAAGACAGGGCTTACAGGTCTGCTGTAACGTTCCAGAGCTACCATGATGCTTCTTAAACATGAAATAATTTCACACGTAAGCCAGAGAAAAACAAACCAAACTCTCATTTTTTTTTTCGATAGAAAACATAAACTATACAATTTAGGCTCTTAAATTGGTTATAAATGTTGTTTATAAACTGAAAAGTCTCCCCAAAAATTTGTATGTTGAAAGACAATACCAAAATCACATGTGCCCACTGGAATACATGTTTAAAATTTTGTAAATAATTCTTCATCTAACAATTAGTTGGATATGGAGTAAATTATGGGACATTTCTAAAAGCTTCAGCCAGTACATAGCTGTACTGCACTGTTTTGTAAGGTAGTGTATGCACCTCATAATATTTTCCTCTACAGAGGAATCACATTGACAAAGATGTATCACAAATATCAGAGGAAAACTATTCTCCAGAATGTTGCCTTAAACAGGAAGAGTGAAGTAGTTTCCAAGAAAACTACGTTATAATCTCACATTTTAGAAATGGAATGATTTCTTGGTGACACAAAAATAGCCTTCTTGTATTACTACAAAAAAAAAAGTAAATGTTTGTGCCTGGTTCTATGTAAAACCCTCAGGATTTTTATCAGGATTCATGACTTTACATATTATGGCCAAATATTCAGCTGAAAACAATCATACAGCTTCACCTACTGCCACTTGACTCTGGCTATTTATTTGTTATAAATTAATCAAGTTAAAATAATGTTGTTTGGTTTTGGTTGTTTACTTCCTAAGTTTTAAATGTTGATGTATGTTCTACCTCATGAATAAAACTCAGTGGCCAGTGAGAGAAAAAAAATTCAGCATCTTAACAAATTGAGAGGAACATAATTGGAAATTATTGCCTCCACAATATTCCCTGTAAGAATAATAAAATTTACTCTTGTTTGTAGTAATTATTTTTATGGACTGTTTTGGTATACTTTAATCATAAGCATCTTACTAATGAAATAATGGGATTACTATCTACTACTGTATCTACAGGCTCATAATTGCAGCACAGCATATTTTCAGCTGTATATTAATATTCCATTTTTGGAAACTGTATACAGATTTGCTGCTACATTTAAAAGTCACTTAAATTTCAGTGTTTTATGTTACATTTACAAATTCAGACGTAGAGATGTAAGATATTAATGTGCCGGAGCAGATTAATGTGCCACATTGGACTTGCATTTTAACTAGAGAAATGTGCACAGTTTGCCACTTATAGCAACAAAAACATAAAGATAAATTGGTTAAAAAATAGGTTATTAATATTCTCAATCTTGTAAGAGTGTGAGACAAATTAAATTCATACCAGTTTGTAGTTGTGGGAAGCATTCATCCATACAGAAACATAAGGAAGTTCTTTATACTTCAAGAAACGCTGAAGTTTCGTTTTCTACAGCTTGCTAAACTGTACTCTTTAGCAAAAGGTGGACTGGGAACTGCTCAACTGATGTCTGAATTTCAACAGTGACATGTCAGGAAACTATTTCATAAAACAAATACCAGCTTGATTATCTCTACACTTACAACTTTATAATGAATAGAAGACCAGAGTTGCCTTTTACTCATCTATTACTTTTTCCATTTTAATTTGTGACATGTTCCAAGAAGATATCCAGTATCCTCTCTGCACAGATGAAACACGTGCAGCCCCAGCCTTGCACAGTAATTGATTTGGCATGTTCTGTATCGTTCCAACTTAGACCTCTGTCTACCTGCATTTGTAAACAGAAATTAAAAGCTTGATAGTCTCTTCTGTGGTGGTATTGTGAGAGCAGGAATAAAATTCAAAATGGCAACTGCTCTTGCCACTGGTGGTTTTCCAACATGTACACTGCCTCAAAAATTGGGGTTGTAGACATGGAATGTCAGTATCTCACCAGAGCACTGACAGCCCACTTTTTTATGTAACTTGGCATGTTTGTTAGCTTTTTCTTTTAAAAAAAGGCCCAGGGGCCAGTAAGAGAGGAAGAACCCTGTGCTCTATTAGCCTCACAAGCAGGGTGAGCAACAGAGGCGCAGCAGTCAGGAAGGAAAATGACTCAAATTCCTTGTGAAATCATGTTGGAAGATTGGAGCTGTTGTGAAGGCAACAGAAGGGAAAAGCTATCAGTCAAGGCTGGTTGGACATCCGCGAAACGTAAATGAAGGAGAGCAGGTGGAGAGCTGGAGCAGCCGTCGGGCAGCTCCTGCTCTGCGTCGGGACCGTGGGGCACGGCCTCACGGTTAGGCTTCTAGAGGTAAAATGTATTAGTTCCCTGAGTCTAATTAACCAAAAAATGAGCATAAATACGTGAATATATGGTGCATTTTAGGAATGTGAATTCTAGTTTGCTAAAAAATTATTTATGAGGATCTAAAACGGGGAAATAAGAACTATGATGGCTAGCAGCAAGTAATCTCAGATAACCATGAACAGAAAACATACACCTATAGCAGCACCGTCCTTTACCTTTAATAAAATGCTTAAATTGACTTAGATTTAATCGTTATAATTTAGACGGGGGTCAGCTCTTCAGTATCTGTTCTTTTACAAAGAACAGAAATATTTTTCCTTAATAATTATGAGTCTTTATTTTGCGGTTGCTTTGTTTCAAATTTGTTAAATTGAGAAAAGCAATTAAAGGTGTATGACCAAAATGGCTCTAGCAATCCCATATTTCAGATAGCTATTAAAGTTCATTAGCTGTGATGATATACTATACAAAAATTCCATCATGTATTTTTATACTATATGCATTACATACTATATTATAAATACAATATAAATACTATATATGATAGAGTAAATAAACTGTATACTGTACCATTTTTATACTACATAAAAATGGTACCTTATTAATGTGGGAATGATTCTGCATTAGATTAAAATATCAGAACTGTAGTTCTAGTTCTAGGTCAAAACATGGAAAAATCTTAGTGTATTTTTAATTGCAGTTTCTTTGTCCCTCTTTCCCCATCCTTCCACTCCATAAGATGAAATAAATACTTAGGACTACTGCGTAAAGTGAGGGCTGGAGAACAGTATTTGGAATCACATGAATTCTTTGGCCATCATAAGAAAAGCAAAAGCAGTTTATCCTCCTGCAATCTGGAAGAAGCCAGATTGTTCCAATGGTAATTATTCTCCTAAGAGTTTGGTCCAGAGGAAAATTAGTGATAAATCTCACAGTATAAGGTATTGCAGCAGGTACCATTTCATCCTACTTCTCACAGAAGGTTGACATACAAAATAACCTAAACTCTTGGCGCTGACTTGACCTTTTGTTTAAATGCACCAAATTCAAATATTGAATTTCTGTCTTTCAGGGCCCTTCCATACTCCTTCTGCAAGTTTCCAAACTCCTTCCCAAGGCAAGCTGCACCTGTCAAATATCGAGCAGAGATGCAATCATAAGTGACATACATCCGTGCATTATACGCACAGAAGCTAGACAAACAGGAGACCTACAAAGCTATCTATATCTAATCCATCCTTCTACCAGGAGAACACTGTCTCTTACCAAATGTTTATTAGTCATTATGATGGTTTTAAAAGCCCCATTACATTACTACTACCTCACTGTTTCTTTGACTAAGCTTTCTCTTTCGATTTTTCCATGTAATTCTCACACCACCTTTAGTACGGTCACATTCTTTACCCCTTTTTCATGCTTTTACCACTGTCTTAGATGCCTTTCATGGTTCATGCTTGAAATGGAGCAAGGAGATGAGTGTGGTGGTGTTTAACTTTGACTAGTCTGAGTCTGAGTTAGATTTAATTTAGGGAGATTTAATTTAGGGTGAAGAGAAGGACTACCATGAGCTTGCAAAGTTGGCAAATTAGAATTCCCCTCAGCAAAACCATTTTAACTGCATTTTTTTGTTCTGAGTCCTTTTGGGATAGTCAGCCTCAGTTTTAGTTTTCACTGCCCTGGACTTTCTGCCCTTAGTTTTTACCCTGCGCTGTAGCTTGAACATGATACATTTTTCTATTCCTATGGATAATTACTCACAGTTCAGACTGGGAAAGGTAATGAAGTGAAATTTGTTTGGGGATTATCTGAATGGAAAAGAATACAAGTTCACTGAATACCTGGAAAAGGGAAATACTACCAAACTGATTTTGGAAATGTAAGCTGGACTGGTATCTGAAACAGATATGAACCTCTTCATTATATGATATGTTTTTCTCATATACTCTCAGTTTTCTTTCTTGTAGGAAAAAATACATAGTGTATTTTTCTTTCTGGATTTCTATTCTTCAATTCTGTCTCTATATCTACCTGGAAATCTTTAGAAAAGGTGAGTGTATCGGGAAATAATCTTCAAATATGTACAACTAGTGAGATGCAGGCTCCCCTTCATTGGAGTCACTCGTGAGGACTCCAGAACAACGAACGCAGTTTGCATCAAAAGCAGTAGGTTAGACACAGCGAAGGTGCAATAATCTGCTGGTGGGGTCTGCTTTTCTCAGGGCACATTCAGTTAACTTGAACAGTGCACCAGGCACAGCCCTGAGGAGCTGAGGAAGTTGATAACTCTCCCTATTTTAGCAAAAGCATTAGGAATATTTTTTGGTAACAGATTTTGACATAATATTTTGGGGTGTAAATGGCAAAGATCTCATTAGACCAGATTCTCCATATCTTCTTGGTTTTAATGTACACAGAGCAGTGAGAATTAATCTTTTGGTAACTGTCATGTTTTCGTCCACTGTAGCAAATCCTGATGTGATGAGCATGTCATAACTGACCAAAAAATGATCATCAACTCTCAAGGCTGAGGTTCTGCAGCTGCAAAAAGAGCAGTCTCATGAAATGAGCAATCCCATAAAATGTCAGCAATATTACTCACTGCCAAAAGACTGAAGAATCACAACCTTATACAGCCATCTAAAGCAATAATGTCTTGCTATAACAAAACAAAGCAGTCAGTATAGATAGGAATGACAGCCCCAGTTTAAATGCAATCCCTTATTTCCAAGTGTAAAACTGACTTTCACATTGATTCTGTTTTTGAGTACACTTGAATTGTGGCTTATTTTATTGTGTAGGGGTATACACTACAGACTTTGTGTTAGAAAGCAATATAAAAACGATTTTTACATTTTTAAGGTATTACTTTTCCCATTCAAGTGCTTTTTTAGTGTTGAGGATTTTTATTTTTGCCATCAATTATCTGTAGATTTGAATTGTTGGTTTACTATACCTACTCTGGAAGGTGCCGCCTGTTTGCGATAGTTAAGGAATAACATATTTTTTACTGACATGAAAACTCTCAAGTACAGTGCAAATAAAATCTCTCCTTTCACACACTGATTTTACAAGAGATGTTTTTATTAAAACTGCAGATTACAGCTATGATTTACTGTACTTGTTAAAAAGAAGAAAAAACACAATTGTGTATTTAAACAGAGAAATGCAGTTATATCCCAAACTTCTGAGGTGACTCAGTATTTTAGTGGCTGATGTACCTGCAGTTCTGTAATATGGGTCCGTTTTCCGGAAGTTGCTAATATGAATTCTAAAACTTTATTTTGCATCAGAACAAAACAACCTATCCTTCTAAAATCTCAGTTCTCCCTATATGTCACCCTGTTTCAGGGCAAGCAAAACGGAGATTTCTGAGACTGGAGAAACAAACAGTTTCTTCAGAAACAAACAGCTTGATCTACAGGGATGGAAGTTGCTGAGATGTAAAAGTAACCTCATGTGCCAGTGACAAACCTGGAACGTAGTGATATGGGTCTATGGGTATGTGCAAGTACACTGTGCAGAAAGATCACCCTACCCACTGCTTATAAGCTTTAAAGAGGCCTGTTATCCTGCTTTGTTGGGCGAGAGGTGGAGAAGGGAAAGCTCTGAGCACAGCCTGGCCTGCGCACAGACTGCAAGATTATCCTATCGCTTGCAAAATTCAAGGTTAGTCCCTCGTGAGAGTGACCTTAGCAGCAATGCTTCACAAGTGGGAGACAGCTGACTCGCCTCTAGTTGGCACCTTCTAGGAGTCTGCTGCTAATGCGCGGAAGACAGTGGGAGGTTTAACTAATGACCGGGCTATCTGTACAGCTGTCCTTCATCGAATGGATTAAGTAGATTGAGATGACAGGACATGGAAGATTTCAGCCCAGGTACTTTGCTTTTAGCCAACTCCACCAAGATATATACCTTGTAATTCTAGGAGCCTGACATGTGCCAAAATAAAATCACGAAACCATCCCTCAATGGTCAGAGATGTGTTACAACGTGCGTTTTCAGAAAGGTTAACAGAAGTTTATGAACTGCATTGCTCAGGCACAGCAACAATAATTTAACCCTTTTTATCTGATTTTCTGAAGGCTAAGTGAAATCCATTATATTGCTTTAAGATGTTTCTCAAGCTTTGCAGGGGCAAAGGAACTTGTAAGTAGCTGTCAGAATAGGTTTAGGCTGTCTGTTAAATTGAAGCATGCTCTTATACTATATATATATTTGTATATGTATATATATGTGTTTATACCCATATACACAAATAAAAGTGTGTGGTTTTGGGGGAGAGGGAATAAATAAAATATTGAAGATTTACTTCCCCATTTTATAAGCAACAAAAAGTAAGGAATATAACGGCATTCTGTATTTCAGTATCTCAATCACACCCCATGGCCTTGATGTATTATTTTTTACTTACATCATGATAATATTGCTATTACTCGGAAAAAAAAAAAAGACCATTTCTTAGCTCCTCTTAGATCTTATCAATGCTAGAGAGCATTTTGTGTGAATTCTGGATTCATTTCTATTTCTAAATCCTTAAGAAATTTAAAAATCTGTGTAGAAATATGTATATTTTGAGAGGCCAAAATCAAGCAAGTCTAGGTAGTTTTCCTGTGAAAGAGAAAGGAACACAGATAGCTACAATAAAAGTGGTGGCTCTTCTAACTCTTGTATCTATCTCAACAGCGTTCAACAGGTCTACCTCTTCGAGGAGACATTCTCCTCAGAGCGCCCACTTATCTGGTGTGAGAAAGCTGCAGTAATGCAGCTTTCAGTATATCACTGCCTGACAAGTGGATGATAGAGTGATGCATCTTCAATTAGTCAATAGATCAGATATGTTTATACCCTCTGCCAAATGAAATTTATGACCCCTGCAATTCTTTTGTCTGCAATTTATTCTTCAACCAAGAGGGAAAAAAAAGAATAAGAAAAAAACAGAACAAAGACTTAACAGTTCATTCTTGAGTTTCCTCACTGAATAATTTTTTGCATAAAACATAGTACAGGACAGAAAATTTACAAAATAATCAACATAAGTTATTCCATTGCTCTTATACTTATTGGAATTACAAAACTATACTTAAACGACATATTTGCATTCCACTACTGTTGAGTGGTTTCTTCAGCAGCTGGTACCTGAGTATTTATGCTGTGCACTGATCTTTTAACTATGTGTACACAGTTAAAATTATTAATACTATTAAAATTTATTCAACTGCTTCGATTTAAATGCAAGTCTATTAAAAATATACCCCTGACAAATGAAAGCTGTGTTCCAGCTAACCTGATGCTTCCTACTCCCTGATGCTGCTGCTTCCTTCGTGTGCTGACAGAAGCAATCTATACACAATAGATTTAAGTCACACATTTCAGAAACCACCTCTGTCTTTCTGAGCGTGCGACCCACTATTCCTGCGTATGGGGAGGTTCCAGGAAAGGCACCTGTGGTGAGAAATGAATATTCTAATGTTTCTGAACCTTTTGGTGAAGGTGAAGGGGGCTTGTTGAAAACATTGCTGTGAGCAGATGGACCCCTGAAACCATCTGCTATCGAAGCAACTAAATGTTCAATGATGCATTACGAAATTATTTAGCTCTCAAAGAGCCTGAAAGTAGTTAGTAATGATGGCATCTGTACTGAGAGCAAACAACCTATTTATATATGATCTATCGCTTCATAAACCGTTTGGAGACCATCTTTCCTTAAAGAAGCAGTAGTCTTGTTGACTCCCAGTGTAAAATACAGAGAGTTGCACGGGAAAACTTGCAAAATCCCAGCTATTTCATTTTTCTTTTTGTATTAATGCACTCTTTTCGCTTAACATCCTAGTATACATCCAATTTTTTTTTGGAGAGAAGGAATTGCACTGGGTGCTAGAACTCCTTTCTGTATCAATGTACAACAAGTATAATACACAAATATGTAACATTTACTTGTTCTTTATCAAATTAGGTTCTCATCTTTTTCTTTCCTGTGAATCATTTCATTCTATTTAGAAGAATCAGGAAAGTAACAGGCATTTAGGAACCAAATCTTCCAAAAATGAATTATTCTTTTTATATATCTACAGATGATACTTGTAAGTTATATAGTTACCATGGGAACTATTAAAAAATGTATGGATTCAGTTATTTTTTAGGAAGGAGGACATTTATATGTAGCCAGCTGCTTACTAAATATGTAAAGATACTTTACAGTGTATTTTTCACATTTTTACACCTGAAAGACACTGTACTTTACTAACTGCTTTGCATTACACTGATTTTTGAGGCGTTTATGCAAATAACCAGTTTTGGACTAATGTTTCTTGAAGCCTGGGTGGTATCATACAGATTGCGAGCAACGAACCTGGCAAGCTGTGCATGGAGAACACCGGGGTCCCGAGCGCCCGGAACGGCCTCAGCAAGGCCCGTGCTCACCAGCTCGCCCACGGGCCCAGAGCTGCCCTCCGGCCGGGGCTCCCCGAACTTGGCTGAGCCCACAGATATCCGCTAGTCTGACAGGTTTTAACTAGAAGAAATCTGGATTTCCGTAAAAGCTCTTTACATAACCGCGAGGAAATGTGGTGCTCTGTTTTAAGCAGAAAGCCCCATTACCATCAATAGGGATGTCTTCCAGCTGCTCTTGCCAAGGGTTTTGCTGATTTTGTACAGGTTACTTTAAGCTCCTGTGAGCTTATATTGCTTCTATCTTATAATTATGAACTAATCAAAGCTTTTTAGATAAAAGTGCATATAAGTACTATGGAGAGGAAGCCCATATCCTGCCCACTCCCATGGCATGCACTATGTATGTAAAGAACATACAAGAGCGTTCATGATTGAACACTACCTAAAGGCTTGGTTTACACCTCCAGAATCTAGTTTGTGCTAAGAATAAAAACAAACCTGGCTCAGCACAATCCGACGTTAAGTCCCCTCAAATTTTCTGGCTGAAATGAACAATTCAGTCCCAAGTATTTTGTTGAAGTGGAGCAATATGAGCCCTTGAAAGGCTGTTTATTGCATATGTTCTGTCAGTCAAGCTTCTGTCTGGAAATGGAAAATGGAAAAGGTGCTATTTAGAAGAACTGAAAGTGGAAAGACAGCAATTATTTCCTACAGCCTTTGGGCATGTGAGAAAAGGATGGCAGAATAAAATTTCTTTAAATTACTTTTTTTGGGGGGCCGGGGGTTCATATAATTAAACTATGAAGATTTGCAGGAGTCTAAATGTTTGGTCGAATACTCTCTATGCTTTGCCGTTCTTCTCTGCAGACTTTAGGTCTGCTTGAAATGGAGGGTGCAGTGCGAATGGAACAGAAAGAAATTGCCCCCATGACAGCTACCCACACCACAGAAATTACAGGACTGAAACAAAAGGCTCCCAAGTCTGGCTGACACACTATATCCCTTTTCTCCCTACCACCTGTCAATCAATCACCAGTCAATCACAAAGAAGCCACAATCAGGCACTTAATGACAGCCAGATGGCATCTACTTCTCATGAACTGTACTCCTGAAGTCATACCCATTCCCTATAACTAGAAGCATTTCCTATCCAGGGTAATAATGAGCTGTTTTTTGTATTCAGAGTAAGCCGTGATGCCTCACACCTCTGACAGGACACCCCTGTGAACAGAATATATGTTCGGTAAGAAGCTTTGTTTTGCTTCAGTGAAGGAATCACCGTTGTTTTAAAAACATTGATACTCTCCCTTTCACACAGCTGTGCTTATCTGTCAAACTTAGATCAGCGAAAGATTTCTGAATAAGGTCTGTGAAGAATATGGAAATTTTCGCAAGCATTTCTTATGTATCTCTTACTTCTCTGCAGTCTTGACACAGGGAGGAAATCTATACAGAGACCAATGTGATCTTCTTCACATCGGTTTACCAATGATTTCAACCTTGACCCAAAGGGAACACCTTTTCTGGAAGTGACAGGTAATTTAGCTTTTTTGCTTAGTTCTGGGGCTCTCTTGTGGTGAATTATGTATAGTGCTTCCATGTTATGGACCTTTGCCCATGAAGGACCCAGCTGAGGCTGTTAAACTTCTTTTAAAGACCTTTAAAGAGTCAAACCAAGCTATTTCCTTAGCATTTTAACCATAAACACCAAACAGTCATGAGAGTTCTTGGCAACAAAAATTTTCTGTCTGAGGAAGTCAAATGACACATTCAGTTTCGAAGTGAACAAATTTGGGCTCTTCAAGTATAAAACTGCACTCAGGCTGCTCATGTTCGCAGGACTTTATTAATAGTTGGATATTTTCCTCTCTTAAATAAATGCCTACTACTACTACTATACTACTACTATAACTGGTAGATTTCAATGACTTATTTGCAATTTTAACTATGCGAAGGAAAAAAAAATCTAATGATTCTCATACATTCTCTGAGCAATACTGTTTGTCTAAGATGCAGTTTAGCAGAAAAGGACTTATTTATGAACAGAGCAGCTAAACATGGTTCTTGTAGGTAAATTTTGAGCCTGGGATGGCCACTACCAGCCAGCTTTTCAGGATTCAGTAGCTCTGATTTTCTTTATAAAAACTGCTTGACATTGGCTTTGTTCAGCTGAAGAAGGCTAGACTTGTTGTAGGAGTCAGTTAAGTATAAATCGGATGTCTCGCAAGCAATGTGTGCTCCGCTTTCGTAAGACTTTTAGGCATGTGGGCAAGTAACATGTTAATGACTGCTGCTTAACAACACAAAAACTAAGTTATCCAGAGGTCCTGGCAATTTAGGTTATCTTCCTGGTTTATGAGGTGGCAAGGCACAGCACCCTCACATGAAGATCACTGGCTTCTGTGCTTACATTTTGTTGCCATTCCAAAGATAGGTTGGTGTTAAATGCATGTATTTTTTTTCTTGTCAATTTTAGAAGCTTCTCCCTCAAGAAGTCTTCTGGATGTAGACACCTTGCAATTCAAGGACAAGCAGATTTTATCCATTAAAGATAGGATGTAAATGGAGGCAACCTTCCGGACCACCACTACCACCACCACCCACACGCGCGCGTGCACATATACATACATTTTCAGCCCTGTTGCTGGAGTGCAGACAGAGAATCTCATTAGGGATCTAATATAATAAGGGCATGTAGATACTGGGGTTGGAGGCGGGGGGAAATCAGATTAGCTTCATTACTTTATTCTGCACCTCACAGCGCTTCTGCCAGTGGACAATTGCATTAGATCAGATAGGAGATCAAAAGGCAAAAACTCTCCAGAAATGCTGCAACTCATCGTCTGAGACAGGAATGGGAATCAATGGAGGACACAGACCTACAGTAGATACTGGACACTTTGTGGAAGGGCAATTATTTGTTTCTTCAAACTTGTATGATATTTTTTCCTCTTGAGCTCATAGTCCTTAAAAGGCCAGTTTGAGGCTTACACACCAGGACATGGAAAATAAGCGACTTGTCCAAGGTTATCAAGCATGTACCTAGCGAGCCAAGAGGAGGAGGATTCTGTGACTGCCAGCAGAGCTGTACTGCCTCACTCACCACTGCCTCCTCTACAGTGGTTTTCCTGAGCACATCTCTCAGTCTTGGAAGTGGAAGCAATAGCTCAGCAGAGTGCACACAGCTTGCTAGATAACACGTGAAAAATCTAGATGAGCCCTTCTGCTGCAATAATTTTATAGCAACTCTGTGGCATTCAGAGATCACAGAATCAGCTTAACCTGCTGCTCTGAGTTCCTTCACTATGAGGCAGGCCGAATGGCCAAGGTCTGTCATAGGCCTGAAGGCTCCCTCATAGCACATCATACCTCGTCTGCTTGTCGTGGAACTTGGCTAGAAGGGATCTTTGGGCACAAGAATTGCCATGACTCAGGTAAACCATTTTAATATGCCTAGCTGCACGTAGAGACCAGTCATTGCATGGTGGCACTACTGTTAGTAAAGAACAGAAGGGAAGAGCTCCAGAAGGGAGAAAATCCTACTTCACTCCTCACTTTAAAGAAGCAAATTCAAATTTAAGGAAGCAGATTCAGACATCTAAATCATTAGATTTAGGAAGCATATAAAAAAGAGTAAAGACTGAAACAGAATAAACATTTCCTAGAGCTAGGTGAACACAAGCAAGCCATGCTGGTTACATCCCAGAGCACTGGGCACATATCCCAAAGCATTGCTGCTGTGTGTTTTTTTTAATTTTTTTTTATTCCCCAGTGCTGCACATCCTGTTTCTTAATGCACAAGTGGTGCTGCCATTTTCTGTCATTACTCCTTATGGATCCCTGTAATTTGACCTGGAAAAAGAAGTGCTGCACTGTATCTACCATTGTTTTAACAAACAGGTTATCCTTTACTTATCATAGAAAGAATTAAAAAACCCCAGAAAGTGGAAGCTGAAACACAGACTACCAGCTCAGACATATAAGGTGGAATATGACTTATATTATAAAGTAGGCATTGTAGGTATTCCTTATGAAAGTAACATGTAAGCAAGTAAAATCCCTATTAGCTGTGTAATGCTTACAGGATCAGCTTACTGATGCTGCCATATAGTTCCTGAAAGCGTCACAGGGTTCCTGAGGCTTGTCATTATTGCTCCAATAGTTCATCAAATGACAAATTGAAGGGGATTTGCCCTACAAAGATTTTATTCAAAAAAATTATTCATACTCTAGTTTGTGGTCCATGGCCTGATGCTCTTCAGTTTGCAACTAACAGAACAAAAACACTACTACAACTATAATTAAATTTATAAAAAATTAAAAGCACTGTTTACTTGAATCAATAGATTCATATAAAAGTTTGTCTTTCATATTTACTAAAATTGTGAATATTCCAAAATAGACAAGTGTGCCCACCTGCTAAATGCCAAGCGAGATCGTCTGTAGAGCCCAGAAAATTTTTTTGTTAGTTGTTCTATCCAATTCCTCTTCTGCTGAGAGATTAGAGCTCAGTTACTATTCAAGAAGTACTGCCATTAAAAACACGCCAGTGAAGATTTTATCACTGTGGATGAAAAGTACATCTGCTTCCACAGCAATCATATTTGTGGATGTGAAAAATGGAAGATATCAGTAAAACATAAAAAGAAAAATACTGAGTACTCGGGGGTAAGAAGAGACTAAACATAAACAAGATGTTTGAAGCAGTCAGTAACACGAATAATGTAATGTATGTAATGTAATAATGAGGTCAACAAGAAAAAGTTACTTCAAGCCACTTCACAACTGTGTACAAAAATCTATATTGTGATTTTACAGATATGGTATTGTTATGCATTCTTTCACATTTTTAAAAGTCTGTTCTAGTGTCTTCACAGATATCAGTAATTATGTACTGTGTCCCTCTGCCAGCATCAAACGTAAAAAAATACCTTCCCTGAAATTTCCTTATGGTCACAAGGAAGGTATTTTTTTACGTTTTTTTTACGTTTTTTATGTTACCACTCTCTTATTCCTGGGAGCACACAGCAAATACCTCCATTTGCCTATGTGTTCCATTCTGAACTGTCAGAAGGGGTTACTGACAAGGAGAATTCTTTGCTTAAGAGCACAAGTCATTGGGCACTTTTAATTAAAAATTGTATTGATTTTTTTCCCTGGTTTTAATGACAGGCACTAGTCTGTGACTTCCATTGTTAGTCATTGACAGTTTAAGTAGTGAAACAAAGGGCACTTATACAGCACTTAGTGCAAAATTATGACTGATTAAAAAGTGATTTATCATGGTAACAGCATCTGCTTAGACTTTGCAAATTTTTAAATGCACTGTTGCAATGGTATGTAGCGAGGTGGGGCACTCTCCACAGTCATACCTCTCAGCAAATTGTTTGAAACCATTACTAAAATGCAGTGTGAATCAGATGATAATTTAATCAGCTATCAGTTTTTCTATAAAATTTCATTGAAGAATTTGAGCGCTACTGAAGCTTCAGCATGTTTCCAAAAGGAAACGCACAGTTTTACAGGTACCTATGTCCAAGTCTTTCAGGAACATTTTTACAGATCTCAGGAGGAGAAGTCAGGACTTTTCCAAAGCAGGCGACTGCCTTCAGATGTGCTGAGAAATCACTGTGCATACTAAGGTGCAGGCAGCTCGCTTGAACTTGCTGTTGCTCAACTGCTGTCAGTGGGCCACAGCGTCTGATGGTCTGTCCAATAGATACGAGCACAGCTGCAAAATATCAAATATTCCCCAGTAGCACTTGCCAGCACTAATAACACAGAAACACCTATAGAAAGAGCACTGATATTTTGTGCAGTGCAAAGCTGAAAATGATCTGAGAAATTCAAAGGGCACTGAACACAGAAGACAGTGGGTGAAACTGTAGGGCAGCATCAAACTCAAAGTAGATTGGACTCTTATTCTCCTGCATGAGATAAGGGTTCTACATAAAGGGTTTTATATTTGTTAATTCCTTTAAAAGAAGCTCCGATTATATACTCTAAACCTTATTTTTTTTGCATTGCACTAAGAAAGCTTCAATCATTTCCTGGAATCGACCATAAGCTGAGCCTAAAGGTGATTTTCAGAGATGGCTGGTGTATTTTGGACTTGCTCCTTGTTCCTTAGGGCAGAAATGAGAGGGGATCATATTCAGGAAGATCAAATATTTGCACATCTGAGATCTTTCTTGTCAACATTGTGCCTCAACTGTGAACGCTATTTCTAAGCTAACATTGTTAATAAACCTTGGATCAAGCCTCAGAAGTGTTTTGTCCAAAATTATATATATCGTTTCAGGAATGAATGATAGGTTTACTCTTGACGTGTTAGAAGTGCCCTTCTGCTTCTGTTTTCTTGCTGTTTTCCCAAGAATCTTGGGAAACTTCAGCAGAGCTATGCAGTCCTGAGCACCATTTTCACCTTCATTTTGACCTCCGCTTCTCCAGTAGTCTGAGCATTGAGGAAGGATAGTCTTGCAGCCCAAGAACTTAAGCAGGACAGTAGGAGAGAACTTAATTAGCCAGGAAGTGCAATTCTGTTTTGTGCTGTTAGCAGGAGAGCAGAGTAGATGCAGTCGGTATAACCTCTGGTAGAAGGTTAGCCCTTCAAAGCACCATCAAAATGAATCTGTGCCAGAGAACACTTGTACTGACTCAGCACTTTATGCCACGCAATCACTGAATTTTTGATCTCTAATCAATCACTCTTGGGTAAGTCTAGCCCACACAGCTACAGTTTGAAATTCACGTGTTCGTTAATAGAGGGAAACAGAGGCTAAAGAGTCATTTCCTCACTACAGTCAAGGACCTTCATTAGTATTATTTATAAAGCGACTGCATTTCCCGTTCCTCACTGTGGTTACAGAAAAAGCTTGATTCAGCTCCTTTGTAACTTTCATTTATTTATTTTTTAATGTCCCTCTCTGGTGGAGGGGCAGATTAAGGGTCGACGGGAGGCAGTGGCAGTGCAGTGCGGCCCGTGCTGCTCAGTTCCTTCTGCAGTGTTGCAGAACAGAGACGCAGAGCGCATCGTGGCTGCATGTAGCATGACTGGATTTTATGCCACTTTTGCCCACCTTCCTTAGCATGACTCCAGGCTGGCAGCTCCAGAAAATGCAGTGCTTGGCTGACTGACCGGTAACCATATTTAATCCTGTGCCCCGCAGATCTGAAAGGCCACTAAAGTCTCAGCAACTGTGCTCCACACTTTGACTTTTGCCCTGAAGCGTCTTCAACACAGGTTGTCTCCTCAAAAGAAGAAAACCAGGGCTTCCCAACTCAAGGTACTAGCAATACTCAAGTACTTCCCTCTCCCGTCCCAAAGTAATTAACTAAAACAAATCCACCCCCTCATACACACACACAGGCTTTTAGTCTATCTGAATTATTTTAAATCACTTCCTGCCCTTTCTCAGAATAGAATCTCCCACCTTTTCTTAGGACACAACATAAACCCAATCCCTCCACATCCCCTGCAAAATCAATTCTGCAGGCAGCTGATAGCCTTTTTCTCCGCAGCTGAACCCAACAGCTCAGTTACCTCAGGAGACCCCAAGTGGAGCCACAAGAACTAATTGAGCAGGCTCCTCTTAACTCATTTTCTGCCCTGTGGGATTTCTGCACTCCACAATAGTATCATTTTGATGCAGGCTATGCAAGAACTTCTCTCTTCCCTTGATTCATGCATTGCAAGAGACAGGTAGTGCTTGCCCATTAAGCTGTTATTCAAGATTTATTTTTTCCTCATTGCTCAGTGTTTGCATAGAATATGATTTAAATCTTGCTGTGAGAACTGAATGACATATTTCCATATGTGATTTGAATGTTTCACAAACATATTTCACCTCAAAATCCTATGAGTTGAGATCAGTAGGAGTAATATCCCCGTTTTGAAGATGGTAGACTGAATCTGAAGAAAAACACCATGCACAAATGCTTCAGTGCTTAATTTGAGATTGGCTTAGGTACCTGTTGCAACCCAGTATTTCAGAGCACCTAGCACTCATTCCACATTAACACATTCAAAGCACACATCTCATGATGTCAGTAGTTATGAATCTTCAGCTTTTCTGCAAATCAGACCAGAAGGCATCCAGGAAATGAAGAACACACAATTAATGACTGCCTGTGAAAGTTTGACATAAGTGATATCCCTTGTATCAGAGGGGAACTCCATGGCAGAGGCAGGAAGAGAGAGCAATTCTCCAGAGCAGTGTTAAATTTGTCTTTACCATCAGAAGACACTTGTCTTCCTATCGTTTCTAATCTTATCTGCCACATACCTTGCAACTAAGAGACACAGGCCCTATAAATCCAAGTCTGATTCACTCTGTGGTCAGTGAGTCAGTCAATATGCTGCAGGAAGGTGCAACATATCAGAGAGGGAGGCAGGAGTCCTGCGCAAAGCAGCCGTTGCACACGGTAGCGCTTTGTGCACTGCGTGCCTACAAAGTCGCCTATAGGACGACTTCCCTTCTTGCATTCTCACCCATATAAAGATTATAACAGCTCCTTAAATTATGTTTATTTGTGTGCCTATCAGCAATTTTGTGTTTTTTTTTTTAAAGAAATGTGAAGCTGTAAAGAAAACTGCCAGACTTGCTTGTTGCAGAAGTTGTTTCATGCTTGTTCGCATGGCTCTGCAGTAGGACTTTACTGCTTCTACTAATACAGTGTCTGAGAGTAAGTTGTTATCAACCATGAATCAGTAAAAAGAGAGTTTGTTAGGAACTCCTTAGGAATTATATTTTGCAGTGGTTTACAGATTTCTCAAAAGTGGGTGGATTCTCATATCTGAAAAAAAGGACCAGCCTGGCAAATTTCCAATCCCACTTCAGATAGAACTTTTCCAGTGACATGTTTTTAATAGTTTTTAAGATTAAAAAGATTTTAGTTTTTGCTAAAATTACTTGAAATAGCTGAATTATATTAGCTGAAACTTCCTGAACGTCCAGCATGTATGACAAGTGACAAATTTTAGTTTCTTGTAACCGAGTCAAATATCATCATTTAGAGAGAAACAACTAACCTGAACACTGGATTGAAAAGGATCAGTAGCTGTAATATCAGGCAGCCATAGCAGAGGGCCCTACCATCCACAGAGTGCAGGCTGGAAGTTTTCTAGAAATTTGGCCTAGATTTTAACTTAAGAGTAACTTAAGTTACCCTTATGTGCCATAGAAATTCATAAGATGTGGAATGCAGCAAATGAATCCTTTGTAAGTGAACTGTAATTATGAATATTTGTATGTGGTGAAGAAACTAACCATGTAAATGATGACAGCTAATTATATACAGCTCTCCTGGGCATTGGTATCACTCTCCCTGTCAGCATACTCTTCCTTTAAGGTTTTTTTTTTTTCTCTATATATAGGCTACTATTTCTGCACAATCCTTAGGGGAATTATGCTGTTACCTTTTCGCTGGTTAAATGAAAACTAAATGTTTTTATCACAGAAATCCTTAGTGTAATCTAACTAATTTCTCCATTATTGTGCTAATAAGTCAAATCCGGCTCTTCTTCTTACTGGTGTCAAGCCAGACTAATTCCAATGATTTCAACGGAGTTGCTATGGATTTACACATGCAAATTTGTCTGCAGACATTTGGCTATTGGTTTTAGTCCCCTGGGAAGGTTAGAGATTACAGTCTGCAGAAGAAACGTATTGGGTCAGATCAAAGCCTTCCCAGGAGGACAGAAATCAAAACTAAGAAACAAAAAAGAACAACAACAACAACAAAAAAGGGAATTTAGGGAAGGTAAAACCCTTAAAAATTTTTACTGGAAGACTTCCCTCCAACTTCTTCCAACTCGAAGGCGCTGGGGTATGTGTATAGTGGGGCAGGAAGTGAGAAAGAGCAATGAGTGCAGGGATGAAGACTAGCTCTTCACAAAAATTTTGCACGTGCAAGAGATTCTGACAAAATCGGTATTTAAGCCTATGTTAAAAAGAATCGCTCAAGACATTAACTGTGGGCAATTTTGATATTCCTACTCCCTGTTCCTTTGGAGCACTATCATTTTCCAGAACTGAGTTCAGTGTTTTACAGATAGTGTTTCTAGCTCCTCAGCTGAGGGTATATAACGATCTACTCTATCTGGATTACGAGAGGAATGTAGGTAGTGTGTGGTGCCTTGCTCATGAATAAATCTGCTGGGCACTTCAGGGATCAAGGTTGAGATAGATTGTGCTCACTTAGTCCTCATCCTCTCAACTTTCTGGAACTGCACCCAAGGATGGAGATGTGGAGATGACTTATGAGCCAAAATTCACTGTGATTAGAGCATATCTCTATGCCTGTCCTGGTAGGCACTTCTCTCTCACCAGTAATTTTGAGACGCAGAATGAAATAGCTCTGCAAAAACTGTTCACTAAAAATCAGAAGAGGTCCAGAGGTACAGTGTATGTGTGTATGCGTGTATTCACTGTCCTTTACATGGACCTTGTGGTGCTGCTGGAGCCATCACGTCCTGCGTATGGCTGGGGCTGGTACTTGATCGATTACAGATCAATTACAGAGCAACTGAACAGATATAACTGTACTCAAGTAAGTGTCCAAAAACTCTTCCCTGGAGCGCAGGCGACTTTGTTGATCACTTGTCAGAGACCTGGCAGCCAATAGAGCTTTTCTTAACAGAAAGGCAGCAGTATATGTACCACTTCTAACAAGTCTAAGAGTTAAAACAAGAAAGTCTAGCATGTCTTTAACTAGAAGCTTAATTGGTTCAGTATTTTTGCTGCTGTAAAAGAGCAGTGATTTAACTGAATTTTCTTCCTCGCTGCTGCTGCTGCTGAGCTGCCCGGGCAGCTTCTTCTCTTCCTACACCCAAGATAAATTCTTCCCTCAGCTGTGGTTTTGCACAAAACTTTCTCCTAGTCCTCCCACTCACTAGAAACAACACAATTCTTTCATTTCTCTGATAGACCTTCCTTGTTGTCAAGATTTTTCTCTTTCCCATTTAATACCTTCAATCCTCAATATGGTCAGTTCAGATGAAACTTTCACAGCCTATTTGTTATTGAGGGAGGAGAAAACTGGAGCTGCTGCAGGCTTTTTAGAGCATTGCAATGCTTTCTAACGCATGTACTCAGTGCTCGCAGACCCCACTCAGGCTCACAGTCTTTGTCTTGCTTTGAATCCTTGTTGAGACTTCACCCGTGATATTCAGTCTGCTTTGTCTAACCACCATTTCCCACCCTCCTTTAGTGAGGTTCAGGAGCTCGTGTTATTCCCTCAAGCTCAGGAAGACACTCTTGGAAGATGTCATCTCTAAAGTTAAAGTGTACACAAAAGCCTTGCTTGTAAAATTTGATTGCATTTCCTCAGTGACCTTAAATATGACCTTAAAGATACCTTAAACATATCAGTGACCTCGTATAAATGTGATCTGCTGCTGAAATGGACCATCCTGTCCTATTTTCCTCTTCACCTCAGTCGCGTTTCCTGCCTCCTTACCTGCACTGGCATTAGTGGTCATGCAGCTCTGAACAAAGGAGCTGAACTAGCGGATTTTTTTTCCCCAGGTTGATTTACAGTCATAATCTCACTCCCCATGTGGTTGCACAAACTCTGGAGCCAGTATAAGGGAAAAGGCAGCTAGGAGAGGCCAGATGAAAGAGGATGATGGGATTCCCTTTCACTGGCAAACAGCTCTTATTTTGGATTAAAATGATAATAGAGCTACATGTGTGCGTTTACGTATTACATAGATATTTGAGTTTCTTCTCTTCCCGGTATCTTTTATTCCTCTGGTTTAAGAATGATTATTATAGAACACATGAGAGCAGGAATGCCTGGATCCCCTCTGCTACTGAGTGAGATTTCAGGAATATTTGGCTAGGAGGCTCCGTGTCTCATTTTCCTGCTTGTGTAGGAGGGATGGTAACATCTCACTCTTCCTGCTGTGCTGTAGCCTCAGTAATCCCAGATTTTGTGTGTGTGTGAGATGCAGTGAAACTTACACTGACCCGATTAAGGAATTGTTAGCCGCAGAAACTCCTTTCTCTTTTCATGTGCACACATATGTTCTTACCTCCCACCTCCACCCCCATTTTTCATAGCAGATTATCTCATTAAGCAGCCATCAGTCCTGTGAGTCCTAAGACGTTTGCCAAGGTCACCCAGGTAGTTTTCAGCAGAGTCAGGAGTAGTTCCCATGTCCCAATTCCCAGCCCTATGCTCTGGCTACAATATCACTGGAGTGATTTGTGCACGTACACGTACACATATGAACAAATTGTACATCCTGAAAAATGAAGGCACTAGTTTTGTTCCATTGCAAGATGTATGTTATATATATATGATGATTTGCACACTAGAAATCCTGCATGGTTTATTTTCAGCCTACATATGAATAAGCTTTTACAACAGAAGACATAAAAGTAGAAGTATCCTTACTTTAATGCATATTTATATAAGTAACCTTTTTAAGGTGAAAAAATATTAAAATGAGGATATATTCTCCCTTTTATTATAGGAAACAATAGTAAGGATAAATATATATATATTTTTTTAATAAAGAGGGAGGTGCGGCAATCTCAGTGGATGTAAATTAGCATTGTTTCTCTGGCACCTCTGGAGTTACACCAGATTATATTGGCTCAAATATATCCAGAATTTTAATGTAGCAGTGTCCCTTAATGATTTAAAAAAAAAGGATTAAAAAATAGAGGAAATAATAAAATAATACACACTTAGGGAAGGTAAGAAGATGCATTTGCAATTAAAGGCAATCTGAAAATGGCAAGAGTTGGAATTCTTGTATGTAATAAAATATTAGGGAGAGAGAGATGCATGATTCTTACAGTAAATGCTTTGTTTTCTGTATTGTGATATCTCAGATTAATTTCCTTTGATGTCCGCATCTTTTTTTGTTTTCTGTAAGAGGAGATTTGTTGGCTCTGTGGCATTCACTGTAAACACAGGTGTCTTGGAAGACCTGCAGGTGTTCACCCTCCTCAGCTTATTCTAGTCCCTATGGGTATGGGGGGAGGGAGGGCAACTTGCCTCACCAGAAATATATTCTCTGCATGACCTTGAAAATAATGTCTAAAGCTCTGAAGCATGTGATTATACATTGGCACGTGAGCTGTACTTGGCCAATATATGACCTACATGTGTTTATTTAAGTACAAACACAGGGCTTTTCCTTTTTTATGGCTTTTATTTTGCTTATAATAAAAGAGGGAAAAATAGCAAAAAAAAACCCCAGGATTTCCACATGTCTCAATGATATCTCACTTTTCTAATCAGTGAAGATTTCCTGTACCTGCTCATTCCTTGAATATTATAGAAGAAAATGCAGGTAGAGCAGATGAGGTCTGAGACCTTGGCCTCTCTTCTACTTCCTGTGGCCTCTCTTGGCACATCCTTGTTTTGCCTTGATGTCCCTGTGCGTGCAGAAAAGGAAGCCTTCCACAGAAACAGAAATAACCCCCTTGGTCAAGTAGAATCGGAATAGACAGTTTACCTGCTAAGGCATTAAATTAAGGTGCGTGCATAGTCCAGGAGAAGGCTAACCCATATAGAAGGGACAAGACCCAAGCCGATGCAGCAAGAGATGAAACTGATCTTATTTCCCTCGTGTCTCCCGGGGGCATTTCTGTCTTAGGCGCGCGGTGCTCTTTGGAGTGCTGCGTGATCCGAGCGGAGAGGTGGGTGCTGAGGGCCCGGGAAGCCGCGTGGCGGAGGCCGGGGGAGCTCGTGGCGCGGGGAGGCCGCGCAGAGCGTTGCCCGTGCGGGGCGGCACGAGGAGTTTCCTTCCAGCGCGCTGCTAATGACCTGCGGAGGAGCGGCGCAGCAGTCATTTCACAGATACGATGGCAGGTCACCGCGACAGATGTTCCCAACATATGTGGAGAATTAATTACCCACTAGTAAACAAAATCTGTGATGCGGAGAGTCATTTTGTCCAAATTTCTTTCGATTTTGCTGTTATTAGGAGCTTAATTTTTCTTGATCAGCCAGACCCTCTCGAATTAAAGCGTTCCTTAATGGGCTGTACTGAACGTTTTCTGAAGTGAAGTGCTGAGGGAAAGTGGCAAGGAGGGGGTCAGGGGAGATGGGTTTAGCTGGAGGAGTTGATTGTGAAGCTGTACCACAGTGAGTGATTAGTCAATTATTTGATTAAAAGGTTGGATGCCAGTCATATGTTTTTTAGGAAAAAAAAATCTAATTGTTAACTTCCATTCAACAGCATTTATGCTTAATTTAAGGACATTCGGTAGCACGGCTGGCTCTTCTGGAGAAAGGATAATATTTTGAGAATAAGAGCCTTTGAAAAAAAGGTTCTATTTTCCTTTTCTGTCAATATTCTGAACGTGTTAATGTCTAGGGGCCATATTGTGCCATTGATTTTTAAGCAGAACTCCCCATTTAAATCAATGGCAAAATCTGCTTAAAAAAATCAATGGCATGATATGGCTCCAGGACATTAGAATGAAATTCTTATATTCATGACCCAGATAACAAATCAGAAGGCCATAAATCCCCTGCTGTTTCTTAAAACTCCTTCAGTGCATCCATACTTGTACACTAAACAATGCATAAAAATGAGCATCCTCTAATAGATGAATATCAAAAATCAAAATATTTAGCTATTTTTAGTTCACATTCTTTCACAAATTCTTTCCAATGTTTCAATTTTAGACAAATTGCTTAAGATTTTGAACTCCCCTCTCTGTTTTCATCATACATATCATCTTCCACAATAGGTACATAGAAAGCACTGTCCCATTGCCTATTCAACCACTTAATGTTCCATCATCCTCCAGAAGCTTTTTTAATTTCTTTGAATTAAAGTCAAAGTTTATAGTACTGATTTTCCAAATAGAGATAATGAAATAGATCGCAGCTGCTGTGGAACCTGCACACTGCAAAATTTTGGACCCCAAAACACACCCTATATTTTAGCTACATTTCTTATTATAGCATAAATTAAAATCTCCAGGAGCCATCACACAGTTGTGGTCATATGAACAAAAAATGTTTACTGGAGCAGTGAAATTCCTTCCTTTTGGCATGCAGCATTGATACACGCTTTCTCAGCGCTAGTTGTTTCTCAGTTTGGTATGACACAAGGATTTCTGTGAGACATGGACAGCTGCCGAGTACCACAGACTCCTTAGCTGGACCACCAAGCTTCAGGTGCAGAAAGAAGCTGGGTTTCTAGGGCCCCTTGCATAGTGAAGAGGAAAAGAAGGATTGCCAGAAATTTTCCAGAGTAGAATAAACATTCAAATGAAATTAAGGGCAAGTAGCGTCATGATCCAGAAGGAGTAAGGGATGTTTATCACCTAATTCAAAATAAATAACATGAATCAGGTAAATGGCACCCACTTTCCGCTCACCAAGTAGCCCTTTAAAAAATTCACATTTTTCAGAGGGGATATGCTTGTATGTGAATATGAGTAAGATAGAATGGTTAAGATTTCCCAAAGGTTGAGCTTTGCTCCAGTGTTAGACTGACGTTTAAGTCCTATAGTGTTAGTATAGTATTCTACACATAAACCTGCTCACACACACACACCTCTTCATTAAGAGCTGGGTACCATATAAAGAGGCATGGGCGCTCTAGATAAAGCTGTAATGAAGTGGGGAGTAAAGATCTACCCCACAGGGTAGAGATGACAGCTCCCTTTAGCAGAGCTCAGTAAGACGTTGGCCCAGTTCTGCTGACGCAGTCACTCCAGGTGACTCAAGTGCTCACCCTCTCGCTGCCATCACTTGAATTAGGACACATGAGATAGAGTAGGTCAAGGAGAGAGAAGCTGAGGCAACTAACAGAGTGAATAAATTAGCCTAGCAGCGAATTCCCCTCTTTACACCGGGAAATTTCGGTTTATACACAGAGCACGGTTAAAATATAGTCGAGGGGGATAAAACTCTTAGCATTTGTGCCCGAAACTAATGGGCAGAGACTGATGAATTCCACTGATTCTCAGGTCTATATAATATGGAAATGCTGTAATTCTTTTACTTCAGGTCATTCCCATGTTCTAATAGGTCTTAAATTTAAAAGTGCATGAGGCATCTATGAAGTATTATCCATTCAGAGTGACATGGCAGTGGATTCTGCTCCTGCTTGCTCTTCTTGGGTCAAAGGCTTCATGTGGCATGCAGAAAACATACTCAGAAGCAGGCAGATGGTACACGTTATAAAAAAAATGCATTGTTATGTCAGTGATGAAGAAGGAAAACACCTTACCTAAAACAGGCTTTTAAAATTTCATTTCTTACCCTATTTATTGATTTTCTGTTTTCTGCAGAGTTGAACCACCACAGGAAACACAGAACTCCCTGAATAAAGGTACATGATATTTAAGCTTTCTCATTAGCTTTATGAGAGCAGTATCCATGTACTGACAGCTAAAGTTCCCTATGTGTTTCCCTTTCTTCAATTTACTCCTTAAAACAGAAGAGACAAATTCCAGTACAGTCCAGAGAAACCTATTTTAGTTTGAAAGGTCATATGCATATGCTTGTGTGCATGCAAAATCTATTTTTTATAATTCAAAAAAACAGTGCTACTTATATTTTAATGTGAAAATTGATTAAATAATAAAAGGGCAAGTACACATATAAACGAACAACGGCCCTAATCTTGCCATTAATCTTGCCACAGGAATACAGAAGACTACTTGGGTGAGCAAGGGCTGCTCACCTGACTAAAGGTTATAGGTATGATCTGCTAATAGTCAATTTGATCTGAAATGCAAAATGACCATGAAAGAGTCTGTGTGCTTTCATAGCTAGGAGATGCCTTCCTGCCTTCCATATTTGTAACTAAGAAATGATTAACACATATCAGTTCTCATTGTTTATAGACTGTTATCAGATCAACAAGTTAGCTCAGAAGTTACCAAACAAGATCTTTAAGGGTGCCTGTAAAACTTTGATTCAGCCTCGGTAATTCTTTCCTCATGACAGGGTATTTTGCTGTACAATCGTTTATTTTTGCAACCTGTGTTCTGCCTTATTAGGCATATGGTGAATAGAGATTCTGTAATTTATAGTCACTTCACAAGCATATAATTGAAATTTCTTCTAGAATTGTATTTCTAAAAGGTGATCATGCCAGTGAAATCCTGTTTCTGTAGATACTTGTATTTGAAATGACACATACAACCTAGCCAAGATGACATCTAATATGCAATTATCAAATAATTCTTAAAGCATGTGCTTCAGAGTTATTATCTCAGTGTTAAAATCATTATATATTGGAACAGTTTGTCCACAATTAATTATCTTTGTCCAGAGTATATCTCCACTGTGGCTTTTTATGATGACTTCTTTATTCAAAATGCCATCTAATAATATTAATATGCTTCGCTGCATAGTTCCTAATATTTGCTTACTCTCTGTGAATACATAAAGAAATCAAATCTTAGGCAGATACAATGAAAGCGATCTCAAATCCTTCAGGCAGAGCAATGAAAACTTGTAGACCAAACATATAGATGAATGTTCTTGCTCACATTCAGCTTCCTCTGAATCTTTAGAAATGTCTGTGAAATCAGACTCATAGTTCAACAGACAGCAGGATGGCATTCATCTGCATTAATTTATTACTCCAAGCAACAAATGATTAAACCAATTTTCTGATTAATCAAAACTGCTTTGTAACCATTCGTGTGAGATCAGAATATTTAATTACGCAGCATGGGCTGTAGCAGTATAAAGAACAAGACTGAAAATTTGATTTTGTAAGAAATATTTAACAAATAAAACCTAACCTTCATTCAGAGTTTGTATCACTGTGAAATATCAGTTACCCGTAATTGCACACTTGAAGCGTTTTTGCTACTCTCTTTGAAGCATATTGCTAGCCATACAGAAACTTGGTTTAAAATGACCACTGCTTCCTGTCAGTGTGACTTCTTCTTGATCCAAGGACAGGTAGACATTGTCTAGCATTGTCACAAGGCTGAAGCTATGAAATCAGGAAACAGAGGTGACAAAGGAATTGAGAGATTCAGGTTAGAGTTCAGAGCTTAGAGATGGGTTGTCTACTGTGGAACTGAGTTACTCACTGATTCAGTTTAGGAGTCTAATCTCGTGGTCATTCACGCTGCCTATTCATTTGCTGTTATCTTTGTTGTCTTCTTCAATGTTCTCCAGCACGTTTCTCATTCCCTCACTTCCCTGTATGTCCTGGTAACTCACACTAGTGCAAACAGCCCTGTTGCTAGTGTTATACTATTAAAATATATTTGTACCTGTTACTTCCTATCCAAAGTATGAACACAGTTAGATATCGCCTAAAGATGATGAGGCCCAAGTTGATATCCATCACCCGCTGTGCTCCAAGCTCCCTCTTTCCAGGTCCTGCAAGACTGGCTCCTGTGTTTCTCTCCATCTCCGCAAGCCTACTGCTACTGCAACCCTTACTTCTTTAGTTAGCTCCTGTACAATTATTCTACATGGAAAATATGCAATCATATCATACATACACATGAACCAAAGCACTATTCCTAAAGAAAAGGATAGTTTTTAGAACACTGCTGTGTAATATTCCTTTGTAAGCTTAAGCTACTAAACCATCATCAAAATTCTAGCCCATATAGCAGTATTACTGTAAGAAATAATTCTTAAAGAAGGTTTAAGTAATTCTATAAAGAAATTATAGGCAGAAGATTCTTTTCTTTCCAGTACAAGATCATTCTTTACTTGACCAATGATGTTTTACAGTCACATTTAAATTTGTAAAAGAAAAGGTTATGTAATCAAACATTCCAATCTGTTGTCTGGCAGCCTTACTTCCAAATTCAACCTTCAGGTGTCTGTGTCTTCATGTTGTTCTTCTGTGGAAGCATACTTAGGTTTTCAATTTTTCTTTAGTTCTGCAATGTATGTAAAGCCTACAAGTAACATACACTTTGTTCTTACTTTCTGCTTTTGATTATCTTAGATTGTACTAATTTGTTCTTTTTATTTTGTCATTAAAAAGGCTTTATTACAAACAGAAACACTAAGAACCTTGATTTGATGAACTTGGAGGCAACTAATCAGGAATGTCTCTATGTTCTGCTAATATTAAAAAAAAATTCTTGGCTTACCTGAAAGGATGAAATCATTTATAGAACAAGTTACCTAATGGTACTACAGTTTTCTAATTAGTCACAGGTTCAAATGATACCAGTATTGGTTTATGCTTCAGGGCATGAACAGTACTGAATTAACTGAATAAACTTATTATAAACTGGTAATTAATGATAATTATAAAATGGGAAGAAGAAGAGTGACATGATTGGCTAATAATAGTGTTGAGTCTTTAAATTAATGCAACATAATTTCCTGCTCAGTACATGTTAGTCTTGTAACTAAATTAACATAAGTAATTTTAAAACATTTTAGAAGAAAACTTTATAATTGCAGTGAGGCATTATGGCATATTAGTTCATGCCTAGTTGAATTGATGGTAATCAGCTGATATTACTTTATGTTTTATGTGTCAGTTGATTATTGGCAATAAATCTAGATGTGAATAAATATATACATATTTGTGTTTGGGTCACAAATAGTATATTTCTAGTATTTCACAAATTTGAAAATATCGGTCTTGCAAATATTGGTAGATCTTCTGATTTAGTAATAGAATACATACTATTCTATTAAAGAATACTATCAAAATGATGAAGATCATTAGCTAAGTGCCATGGTTCCTCTAACCCAAACTGAAAAAGCACAGACCTGCCAAATCCTTCCAGAAAAACAGCACCATGGACCCTGCTCTGCTACTCGACTGAATCTAGAACGAATAGAAAAGCAGAACAAGGTTTGTACCGGTCAGGTTTTAGGCTGGGTTTCTCAAATCATGCTTATAGAGTTGTGAGTTTCAAGTACCAACAGCACATATGTAATGAACTGTAAATGACTTATTTGAATATACTGTCCTGAGGTGAGGAGGAGGAGGAACTTCGCTTACTGGATCACTGCGCGGTGCTCGTAATAGCGCCTTTTTCCTTTTGTACCTCATTGCAACACTGCATCACTGATTATGGGTTCAAGTTCCACTGCATGGCTCAAGTCATACATATCTTTCTGTATAACAAGAAGAACTAGTAAGGTTACTTTTTTGAGTGTAATTTCTCTCTCCTATTGCATTTCCATGCTCCGTAGACTTTCAGGTAGAGTAGAGCAAGTCAGAACATTTTTCTGTATTGAAAGGCAGAGCTTCTTGGTGCCAAAAACATGTTATCAATTTGTACCAATTTCAGACGTTTGCTCCTGCCAAAACCTAAAAGTGAATAGAAAGCCCTCCTTTAAACAAATGGCAAAAAAATTCCACTTCAGTATTCTCTGGATCAACAACAGATGTTTCTAAGTACACCATTTCATTCCAGTGCTTGCTATATAAAAGAAGACCCTGTTAAATTTGAAACATAAGAAATACATTTCACTTTTATTTATAGTTACTCAAATTAGATATATTAAATATCTATCAAACATAAAAGTCAGAACTTAAATATCAAATTGACAAATTCCATCTTTGTAATTTATACATGTTATTTTCAGGGGAATTTTCCTCAAACTAGGTCACAGATCGGTTGTGTAGTCTCAGATATTGAGAACACTGACATGCATAAGATCTGTACTTAGCACTCTTGCCATATGTGACATTGCTTCTAAGGTGGCTTTATTATTTCTACTGGAAACAGGCATCAGAGAGGCACAGATAGTCACATTATTGTAGTTTTCACTATTTAGCACTCTGACTCCTGAAACTCAATGGAGATACAAGAGTTCAGCGTATAAATGTAAGAAGCACCAGGAAACCTGCTCTCTTCAAACTCCTGCTTTGCTCCTAATAAATTCTGTGGTCTAGTTCCTGAAAAGAAAAAAGCTAGTGTTCTCCTCAAAAAAGTTCTCTTTGTCTACAACACCCTGATCTATATCCAGAGTTAGTTTATGCATTGAACACAGGAAAGAATTTGATGGATAAAAGTCCCGTGTTAAATAATTGTATATTAAAAGACATACATAAAAGTCAGTTTGTAGGAGTAACCCTATTTATGCGATGTCCTAGGTTTTGAGTTTTTTGGTCTTCCATCTTCATGATCCTCTGGAGGCATTTCTGAAGAGCGCAACATTTAATTTTCTTTTTAAGGTATATAGCAAAGATCTCCTCCTCTTCTCTCTTTCTCTGATGAATTTTAAGTCCTTTGAATAGGGCCCACAGAGACGTACATGAATGAATGTGGAGATGATGCTCTAACTGTTCTGCGTGTTTTACAGTGTTAGTACTGGGGGCATCAGCAGGCACCCCGTTGTGGGAGGGCAGCTTGCATGTATACTCTTTCAGAGACTGAGAACCTAGCCTGTTTTTCACAACTAATTATTCTCTTTAAGGCTGTTGCCAATGCACAGAATTTGTGATTTTAAAGAATTTATTGCAAGTAAAAGATACCATCAGGATACCACCAGGAGTGCCATCAGGTTTAAAATTCTTTTTGAAATCCATTGAAGAAGGAAAGACACTTTGGGGCCGAGTAGTGAAAAAAGCAGTACTGAGAATATAGGTCAAGACATTAATATAAATTTGATCACTTCCTTTTTATTCTCCAACATTCCTCACAATAAATCAGATCACCTCCTCACCCTCACACCCCCTGCACACTTCACCCTTCCTGTCCTGATTTCGGATCACCGAATGTAAATCTGTGACAAGGGTATCTATATATAATATTAATGGTACTAAGGAGTGTTGGTGTGAAGCGTGAGCACTCGCCAAGTAAGGAGTGATCAGAGCAGAGCCGTTCATCCTCTGCAGCAAGCTCTACATCATCTGCAGGACAAATGTAACATCATTAGGCAAAAAAAGGCAGCCATTCTGCAAGGAAATGGCTAAGTTGGAGGTACCAATCAATCTCGCCAAGCGAGGTTCCCTGCGATACTGTCAGAAGCAACAGACAAAACAGATTGCAGTGTAGATCATGGGGCGGCAAAAAAAAAGAAAAAAAAAAGAAAAGGAAAAAAAAGAAGAAAGAAAAAAGAAGAAAAAAACACCTCTCCTTTCCATTTCCCACTCCCTCTCCCTCTAAGATTTACTCATGTAACTAGTTGCCACTGATCTGCACTCATTTACCAGCCAGCCCAGACTTGACTGTTTTATCCTTAAAAACACAGGAATAAGCAGTGATGTTCATCTGCTAATTTACTAAAGAATAGAGTAGCTGCTGAAGGCAGGACCCATCAGTATTTTAGGGAGTTTTATTAAATAGTCAATAGATATGAATTGCGAGCTTAAAAAGCTTCATTATCTGGCTCCTGAAAACAAGTTACAAAAAATAAGCAAAAAGTAAGCTAAAGCACTTCCAGTTACCATCATTATTTACACCTAGATTGCAATTAAATTATTTTCTCAGATATTTATAAGTCTTATTGACTTTTTGTCTTGATAAATGTCTGCTATCAAGTCACAGTTTTCTCCCAACCTAGGACCTATACACACACATATTGAAGTCAACAGGAATATTTGTCCTGCCAGCAGTGGACAGTGAATCAAACCCTTCATGAGGCTGAAACAAGGGAATAATAACCTTTTTGTATGATGCGTGTTCAGTTTGCTTTGTTGGGTAATGGGAACTAATTGTAACTGTACAGATTATTTAATATAACATTCCTCCCAAACCATTTATATTGTCTAAAATTTATTAATTAGTAAAGAAACAGGAAAAGAGAAAGAAGGTTTTATCTTGATTCCTATGCAAGCCATATTTTTTTTTAATGGAATTTTTATTAATATTTACAGAGTGGAAGTTCTGCTATTTGGCCACAATTGCCGTGTTCCTTTTAGCAGACATTTATTTTTAGAAGCAGCAAGGGTTAAATCTACCATTTGCTGTTTCTGTTCTTGTATCAAGGTCAGAATGAGCAGGTAGCCCAGTTCACTGTTTGCAGGACTAATAAATCTTTCCAAAGGTCAGCATCTGCAGTCATTATCAACTAATCAGTTTTAATTTGTTTTTTAATATATAAACACTTGGGATCATGTAGAAAACATCATGCATGTTGTTTAAATCTGATTCTTTTTTAAAAACATAGCTTGTTTTAGTCAGTTCATTAATATTTTAAATAAAGGAAATCAATAGGTACATTAAAGCTGCTTACCTTCAAGTCTTTCTTGTTTTCACAAAATATTAAAGATAACAATAAATAGGTGCACTTTTTCCTGGTGAGGCTTTTATTAGAGCTATCTCTTGTGAGATTAATCAGATCAGCTGTGGTGTAAATCAGTATACTTTGACTCATTTGAGAGAACTGACTTGATTTAACTTACTTTCAACTATTGCCAATATACAATTTACGATTACTACAATATCAAAACACAGATTTAGAAAAACTTATGAGAAGTGTCTTTAAATCATAATATTGGAAGAGTTTCACTTTAACTTGTTTTGTGATGAAAAATATTTCTGTTTTTAGTTGTGCTTTCCTCTTATAACTAACCTCTAAGAATTTAGCAGAATGTCACAGAACAACCTATTACATTTACATTATTACAGCCAATAAGTTAATCTGTGTTGAACTAATACAGTTTATTGGTCTGGTTTGCCACTTCATCACCATATTTGGCACCTAAATCCAAAATTTAGATCTTCAAAATATCTGCCTAGAGTCTAGAGGCTCTTAAATACAATGCTTCTCCTTAGATTTAAAGTTTTATTTGTACTTTTAAAATAGTTTTTCCTGAATTCACAGAAGTCATCTAGGTCTTACAACCCGGTGAGCGTAACTGGTCATATGACTGGTCGGCTCATGGATGGGTTTAGCAACCTGTGATCCTAGGATGGTCATAGAGTGACCGTGAATGTAAACCCCTCTGGCTTCTGAGCTGCTTCTCACTGTCAGACAGATAAATTTGAATGAACTTTTCTTTCCTGGAGTAGCTCTCTGGAACTGATGTGGCATGAGAAGAATGTGGGTGTTCCTGCATGCTTGCAGACGCTCTCAGATGTTCTTACTATTGAGGAGAGTGACTCATCAAGGTGAATCAACAGCAAAAGAGTGATGTAAACCACCCTGGTTTGGGTGATGCAGGCTCTTCTGGTATTCTCTGAAACTGTAGCCTGATTTGAGAATGACCACATAAAGAATAGCAAATTATTTCCATAAGCACTGCATGCTCTGGGAATACAGTGGTTGCAATGTTGTCCTGTTACTCTATATTCGAGTATGAAGTATGTATTAAAATTCAGTAGTTATCAGCGAAAATATTTGATACCAGTCTAATTTTGACATTTTTCAAAACACCTAGAATATTATTTTTAAATAAATTACAAATTATTTCTTTGTTTATTTAACAAATTTATTTTTGCATGAACAATAAACTTTCCAAATATACTATTTTAAGTAGTATTTTCTTAAACTTTATGTTAACATTAAATTTATTGTGCTATAAAGAACACTGACTGATCTACCTAAGTAACAAATTCCAACATTTCTATGCTCTTTCATATCAAAGCGCTTTAAAGAAACCTTGACATTTTTGTACAATCCTTGTCAGCGGATTGTACAGTATTACAGAAGCATCACCTTTGAGCTTATGATCTGTTAGGAGTGCAGACAGCCCTGTAGGCCTGTGTAAAGACCACACATGCAGGGTCTGATCCCCCTCCTATGTAAAATGATGCAGAACATATATTTTTGATTTAAATGAGAAATGAATCAAATTACAGACTGAATGATTTCCCCAAATGGTTCATCTAGTGTGCCTATTGCAATAGGCCTGTTCGGTGTATTCTAGGAATATTTAGGGGAGTCCTGGCAAATTGTATATGGTTGGGAACGGCTTTATTAGTGAACAATTAGAACACAGCAAAATTTAAGCAGAGGTAGTGAAAACTAAAGAGCCTTTAATGAGACTGTAATAGGAGAATAATAGGAATATTAATAAGAATATAATAAAGAGACTGCAGGAAGAACACTATGGCCCCCACTTCAGGCCTCACAGAGGACCTACGGTTGGTGTCTTCTGGAGAATATTGGAACCTTCAGCAGCTAAAACCGATCAGGAATTTGATAGCTGAATACTTGGAAAAGCTGGCATCTTCAGCGGAGCAAAGTCATTCTGTTCAAAGATTATGTTGGCTATGGAGGAAACATATCACCTTCTGAGGTCCTGGCACCATTTCCTGGAGCAGTTTGGGATTCTCTAAGAAGTCCCACTTTTAAATGTTAAGCCTCAGATTATGAGTGAAAGTGATTTCTCAAGTGGAATCACATAAAGAGAGATGCTACAGCTTTGAAAAGCTACCTAATTTGTGTCCTTTAAAGCTGTGTAACCATGAAAAATACATGTTATGTAGCCACAGCGTGCCATGAACAGGTAGCACATGAACACTCATTTCCTAAGACTTGGGAAACGGAGGAATCTTTAGCTTTGCATGACTGACTGGATATTTAGTTGGCCTTTTGGATGTCTCAGGTGTAAGGGTGCAAAACTGGCAACACCTGCTTATTGAATAGCATGTGAAAAGGAATTGCACTTGCCACAAAAGGCATGAAATGTAAGGAAACAAAGGGAATGATCATGAACTTCCCTATGGCTTTTCTTGTAGCACAAAATTTAATGAAGGAACATATTAGGAAAAAATTGTAGATATGGAAATGACTCACTATGAAACTGATTCCTTATCTTCTTTTGAAAGACCAGCCAGAAGTTTAAGTGCATTTTATACAGGGAGATATTTCCAAGGTTGATTTTGAATAATTTATTCAGATGGATGGACTTCTTTTTTTCAAAGTCACTGAAGACAGAACACTTACCTGGCTCTGAAGAATTATGAGCAGAGGTTAAAAGGACTGTGGGCCCAATCTTACCCTCACTGAAAACAATGGAAATTTTTCCATTGATTTTGTGAAGAATGGATCAAGGTCTCTATCCTTTGTATATCTGACCTTTCCCATAATGCTGTCCTGCCAATTTCATGCATCCTGCAATGGGAATGGTGAAGGATGTACACTTGAGATCTCAAGTGTTGACTAGAGAAAGAAAGACCTTTGCTTCTACTTTTCAGCTGAGAGGCCATATAATTTTTTTGTGTAACGCTAGTCTGGACATGCATGCGACCACATGCATTAAAATTCCACTTGTCCTGTTGAGAGGTCCTAAAAAGGGTAAAAAGAAATGAAAAACAAGGCAAAGGGTCTGAATCAAAGTTTACTGATGTCAGAAAAATGACTCACATCAGCTGACCTTGCAGCAGTGCATAGCACTCCTTTTGTATAACACGATTCATTAAAGGAATGCAGGAGTATTAAACTGCATTTCTACCATATCTTCTGTTCATTTTTACTCATGGAAGACTCCTACTAAAACCATTAAAGATCCAGTTCTAGAGGGAGTTAGGAAGTTTGGTGGGAGTTTTAGACCTGACTTAGGGCTGAAGAATAAGTATAGATCTATAAGCAAAAGCACGCCAGGAAACTTGCAAGTTTGGCACTTGCAAGTTTGGTTTGGTTCAAGAAACTTGCAGGTTTGGCACTCCAATCCAGCTTGTGTTTGTGAGTTGCAGCCTACACTTTAGGTATCTGCAATAGCAAGATGTCCATGAAATCTATTCATTAGTGAGGGCTACCTACTATCTTTGTTTTTCCACACTATAGTGTTTCAATTCTAGTTAAGTAGAGTCTTTTAAATTGCTGTATATGACATTTTAAGTCATTCCAGTACTTAAACTACTAAAACTGTACAACTATACAAGTCCTTGAAAAGTGTGCTACATTATGCGTAGGGGTTGTCTTATCACTTACTGTACAGTTTAGAGATAATAAATCTAATTGATTCTCCCTTGTGTTATCTTAACACCAGAGTCCCACACAAACTGGACAGCAATATTTAAATGACCACAACACAAAGTCAACATGATGCCATGGAAAAGAATAGAGCAATATTCTTAATTCTGAAAACCTGTATTGGTAATCAATTGAAATGCAGGAGCAATTGAAGAGCTGTCCAATTTTCAATTGCAGTATAAGTTGGGAAACAATTTGAAAATAATGGCTCATACAAAGAGTTTTTGAAACAGTCAATATGGTCTTCATGTGAAGGACAAATAAGAATTTGGCAGTCTACCCATTGTTCAGTCTTTATGCATTAGACATTATCTGCAGAACTCACAAAAGTGGCCCAACTCAGATATAGATGTGAAATCTTTCAGTGTGGCTCCAATGAAAATGTGTTCAGTGGGATATTCATTCTGAAGTGATATTTAGTGACTTTGTGCTAGCACATTACTATCAGCATAAAGTCACTAAAGACTTGTTTTAGGCAACTGACTCACATTTGAAATATTTGCTATGTCTTTACTATATTACTGTGTTGCATGCTATTAAAATCAAGGCTGTAGTTCACTGATGTCTAAATTTATTTTCTTACACATCAGACATATTTGTGCAGCTTTCTTTTGATAGCAATTAGATTTTCCAAAGTTTGGCTCTTAATCTGAATGACCACACAAATCTGTCCTCCTCCCTTCTAATCATCTTCAAAAGAGAACAGAGCTTTACTGGTGCAAGATTCTAATCTGGGTTAATTTCCTCATGGGAACCTCTGGTTATGAACAACATGTCTAAGTACCAGAGGAGAGCATGTAGGGAGTATGAGGCCAAACTGTTCTTGGTGGTGGCCAGTGATAGGACAAGGGGTGATGGGTGCAAGTTGAAACAGAGGCAGTTTCACCTCCATGTGAGGGAGAACTTCTTTCCTGTGAGGGTGACAGAGCCCTGGCACAGGCTGCCCAGAGAGGCTGTGGGAAGGAGTTCTCTGGAGATCTTCCAAACCTGCCTGGATGCCACCCCGTGCCATGTGCTCTGGGTGTCCCTGCTGGAGTGGGGGGTTGGATTAGATGATCTCTAGAGGTCCCTGAACCATTCTGTGATTCCGTGATTCTGTGATAATTCATGTCAGCATGACAATTACTCTGCCTTAAAAGAAAAAAGGAAACTCGAGAAAATGCTGCTTGAGTTTGTGTTTCCATTGAAAAGAACAATAATTAAAAAAAAACTACAGAATTTCAAAGAAGTCAAAGGAGCCTATTCTGGATCTCAGAAAAACACTAGGAGAATTTTAGGTTTGGCAAAATATTAGTCTAGCTAAGACCTTTGAAATCTGCTTTTTGAGAGGATGTTGTCTGGATGCCCAAATGACAATTTCTATGTACATATACATAGTGATATGTGAGTGTGTTTTTTAAAGTACAGGATTAGATGACGGCTAGTCATTTTTTTTCACATTCACTGTGTGCAATTTCCTAAGTGTGCATTTGTTTCATATATAATTGTATTACCTAACCAATATTAGTTTTAAAGAAGTGCTGTTATTTATAGTGTCCTGGAGTAATCCTAAACCTTCTTATCATTTAGACTTACTCTGCGGCATTAGCTGAATATTTTTCTTCCTGTGCCACGCAAAGTTGTTGTATAGTGTTGCCTTAATCTGAAATAAGTGCTTTTACTTGTGTAAAGTGAGAATAATTCGGCATAAGGGAAGCAGAAACAAGTCTTAAGTCCTCTTATGTTGTATTTGCGTACCAAAGCTTATCTCTTCCGTAGAAAGAAAAGATTTGGGGAAAAAAAAAAAAAAAAAAGGAGTTAGGAGGGGGTGGGTCTTGTGGGGACGCTCATTTGTATGCTCTGGGATCCCCCACAGCAGTGTGGTGCTACTCCTGCAAGAAATAAAACAGCTGGTGGCTCTGGATCGAGCACTCCTGGGATTTTCTCAAGGCTTTCAACTCCTGACTGAGACGGCACACTGATAAAACCTGCTAACCTGGTTGTGGTCCTGACTGTGGAATGCCTGAACCAAACAAACTATCACGCTTTCAGTGCCAAAGCAACATCTTCAAATTCAGTGAAAGAAACACTGTGCTGGTAAATCAGGCACTCCTACAGCGGCATCCCTTTTAATCTATGACTAGCGACATGGGCTCTGTGAGGCTGTTCGTATGCCTAGCACGCGCTTAAAAGCTTTGCTAATTAATGCCACCTATGGGTCTTCTTTGAACCATATTTGCTCTGGATAATGCACTTTTGGATTCAACAACATGTTTACATCTATGCTGTAAAGCTCTTTGTTGCTACATTTCTACAAGAGAAACTGTTACTCTATTTTGGCCTAGCTATAAAACCATATGCATTTACCATGCAAGGTCTAGCATACTTTCTTAGCGGATTGCTTATAATTAGCTTGCAATCTGGCATCAAGATAGCATATGCAACTATTACCGTAATGTAGTAAATTGTAGAAAGGTTAACCAAATGAGATTTGTACCTCTGAAATCTTTACAATGATGAAAGTAAGCCTCTTTAAAATAAAAAATCATATTTCAGGTGTTAATCTTTTAAGCTAAATCTGTTTAATTCATTCCACATGTTTGAGAAGTATTAACAATTTAATTGCTGCCCAATAAAAAGAATGTCCTGCATGAAAAATACAAGCAACAGCAGTCTGACACATACCACATGTCTTTTGTTGTACGAGCAGAAGAGAGACCCATAGGATCATACAGTGATGTGTAAAATTAAACAGAGTCATATTTAAAATTCTTCACACAGATAATTACATCATGTCTAAATGAGTAAAGCAACGTCCAAGAACCTTTTAAGGTATTTTTAGCACTAATTATTTTATCTTCATGCTAGCCCAAAGTACGGTAATGAGATCAGATCAATATTAACGCTGAGGGGATGCGACAGCAGAGATGCTCGGGGATCACTCGGCGCTGGGGAGAAGCAAGTTGGTCGCTGCCCCCAGCGTGGAGACGCTGCCTGCGAGGTCTCTGCCTTTCGTGAGCTGCCCTTGCGCTCCGAGCCGAGCCACAGCCTTTTATTTTTAAGGACTAAATACACTGCTCAATTGCTGCCCTCTCATGTCCTATGCGGCAGTTCGTTTTTCTCTCCCCTCTTGTCCTTTTCCACTGCCGGGAGAATTTCTAAGGAGAGCTGGAGGGAGAGAGCTGGAAGAACATGTTAGTCCACAGCTGCCTATCAGTCGAGGACAGTGGGTTTGATTAAAGGGGAGCTCCCTCCTGGATTTCACACATCACATCCATCACATTGATCAGCCCCCAGAAAGGCAACATATTGTCTGGGAATAAGCCAAGGAGGGATATCAATTTCACAATAGCACTTATGTCTTTCAGCCAAGAACCGGTTTATTTTTGGCTCCTGAAGACTCACTTTGGAGCTCCATTTATGTCCAAAGATTTTCCGCTATTCACTTGCTCTTTCACTTGCAAGTTATTACTAACTTTTACCTTAAATCTGTAGCCCTGTATTTGACTTTCATGCAGAAGAAATAAGCTTGCTGCTTGCTGTCATTACCTGGAGTTGGGACTTGCTATCTGTGTACTTGTGTTATTTCTTTCTTCTACTGTTATTCTTAAATGTAGAGTCTTCAGGAGAGCTTACATTTTTTGTTTCTCTGTCGCTATAATCTTCAATAAGTTATCAAGCCCTCAGTAAAAACTGAGGTTATTCTTGCATCTAAATGATGCATAAATCACATTCATTGTTTTGAGATAGCATTTATTAATATCATTTACAGAATAACTTTATGAAAGGTATCTTATTTTACAGTATCTATACTTCCTGGTCCAAAATATTCCGGTTGTATGGATACGTGGCTTTGTCAGATGGTTTTTTGATTGATTCTCTCTCTCTCTCACTTTAAAGAAATCATTCTTACATATTGTTTCATGTTACACTCCCAAAGAGGTTTCATCTGGTTTGTTGACATAATGAATCCTACACCCCATGATTAATTACTTGTATTATATTATTATATCCACCTACATTTACCCGGGCTACTTTCTCAATAATTGCTGCTCTGTAAATGTATTTGAGAGTGTGTATAAAAGAGGGGGGAGATAGAGGGGGAGAGAGAGAGAGGAAGAAATTGGGCTCAGCTAAGCTGTGAAATGCAGTAGAGAATGAGCATTTGAATTAACAAAATGACCCCTCCATCATTAAAAATAAGGATTTGAAACAGAAAGAAAATTGCTAGCAAAAGATTCGTCTCATGGAAAATTCTAATGCCTTAACTCATTTTCTACAATAATATATATCTTACAAAATGCACTTTAAGGAGAGTTATCATTTAGTGCTCAAATTGCTATTCTCCCCTCACTATCACTAGTTACTGAATTATTTATCTAATGACAGAGTGACCACAACAGTCTCTAAAAAAAAAAAAAGCTGTAGCCTGTCTGTCTCTGTGGCACGTTTGAAAAAAATGTTTTTAAAAGGGCTATTTTAATATTTTCAGTGATGCAAAGCCTATTAAATCATTGCACAAATTTTTATCCTCCTTTCATATTTGTTAAACCATCAGAGATTATCTCCATAATTTGATAGAACCATTTAGCTAATTTTATTTTTCAGTAAGGGGTGGGAGAAAAATTATATAATTAGCTAACACATCATATTCCTGAAGTTTATAAAATAACATGCTATTTTCCTTCTATCCATGTATACATAATGTAATCTCAAAGTGCTATGCTCCTATCTTGAAAGAAATGATACAGAAAATTAGGATAGATGCATGTTTTAGTAATGTTTTGCACCAGATGAACAGAGACTGTCTTTTTAAGGCTCTCTTAACTGAAGTTTCAAAGTTTAACTTAAGAGCTGTGATAAAAAACCTCATCAGAGCATTATTTTTTCTTCGGAGTAATCAGGAGGACATAACCCTGTTTCCAATTATTTGGGCAGACAGTCAGCTATGAAAAGGAATCATTACCTTGCGCTCTTGAAAGTGGTATAGCTATACACGCTTTTTCTCTGTCGGTACAACCGTACTATAGACACACAGAGAGGTAATGCATGTTGTAATATTATTTTTTAATTAGGTAAAATGAGTCCTGAGGTATCAAAGAGACCAACTTTCCGGTGCTATGATCTTTAATTACTTGTAGGTATTTTAGACAAATTATGTTAAAATTACTTTTTGTCTCTAAACATACTAAGCACATTTATAATCTTGATATTTACATTTTCAAATTAAAAGCCAAAAAATGTTTTAACGTTTATGGGCCTTTTGAATGTGCCTTTTATACCTTAGAATTTTAATAGCATCATTTTTATAAAAAGTGACCCTACTATATACATGTAACATATCATTCAGTTATTCTGATTATTTCTGTCAAGTAAATCATAAGACTGAGTTTTGATCAGCTTTAACAGTAAAGCCTGTGACAAATTATTCCTAAAATTCAGGCTTGTAATTTCTTTCTTTCCTTCCTAGCTCCCCAGATCTCTGTTTTTGGTGTGATAGACATTATATTTTGAAAATTCCTTGGCACTTTGCCGGATATATATTTTTACATTATTAAACCTACTGTGAATGCACTCACCTGCAAAGTGTTAGCAATGTTTCCTTAGATCTGTACATTTCAGGTATGCATTAGATAAAGGAATATAAATGAATTACATCTACAAAACTAAAGCATCCTTTTGCTGCATGCAGTAAACTCTTGATGCCTTTTTTTCCCCTCACAAATATCTACACCATATAGCGAATTTTAAAAAAATACTCTGTGCTAACACGAAATGCGAAGTAAAGCTATTATTTGCTCAAATGAGCTTCAGAGCCTCCGATAATTTATCATAAATTTCCCTGAGTTCCTTGACTTTCTTCATCTTGATCTCTGCCGTTATATATCTACCATTTCAATATGTAGCCAATATTATCATACTCTGAACTAAGTCAGCAGTTTTGACATCTTCATTTCAATGTCCTTTTCTGTACCTTCAGCAATGTTAATGTTACAAATTACAGGAGGGTATATTAATAGCCATACCCAAGAAGCAGAAAGAAAAGTGCATTTTTTTCAAACTAAGTACTAACTTGGGATTTCCCGGGCCCATTGCGGAGGCAGCCGAACCCCGCGCGCCTCCGTTGGGATGATAATGGATTCCGTGTTGTTGGCTCAAAGGTCGCCGGGTCACCGTAAGCTCCTTAATGGACTGTGAAATAACTTTAACTGCATTAACCTCTCCGGATCACATGGGTGGCACCAACATCCACTCCTGAAATTCTCATTCGCTTATAGAGACAATACCATTAGATTATTATATTTTCCTTTTGGAATAGCAATAGGCTCAAAGCAATTATGCAGCTAAGCGTTTCCATTAAGCGAATAGGGCCTTAAAGAAGATTAACTGGAGCTTCTCCGGCGCTCGCTATAAAGGTGGAATAAGTCTCGAGATTTCCACGGAATTCAAATCTGCTAAAACCCTATGTGTGATATCAGGGTGCTTTAGAGTATGGAGTCATTAACCAGAATAGCCGCATGGTGACCGCGCGCATCGTGCTGGCCTCGGCTCAGCGGGTGCCCCAGGCAAGTGCCTCCCTTTGCAGGGACTTCCTCAACGTCTTCAGAAGGTGGCACCGGCACCGTAAAGGGAATGCAGTCAAAACTGCTGCTTCCCCACAACCAGAAGCCAGGAATTTTGACCTAATCTTAAGGTCCCTCTTATCTGGAGGGTCAAACGTGCCACCAGCCATAGGACACAGGCTGAGGATGATGTCAGGCTCTGCTTCCCGGTGTTTCTCAGTCCTTGCCCCGCCATGAGGCATGTCTAGGCACGATGAGCCAGGAACATGCATGGAGTCTGTGCACCCACGCATGTCTCAGCATGCAGGGACTCTCCTGACACCCTCTGGTAGGAAACCCCTAGGTTGAGACAACCGTGCTTAACTCACGCAAGCCCTGACCAGCAAAGCTTGTGGTTAAGCACGGACGTCAAGGAAACACGGACGTACAATAAGAGCTGAGCGCTTGCCCACGTGTTGTGCTGAGGTGGAGTCTCCTCTGGCCCCTCCAATTACCCCCCAGGGATGCCTGCTGGTGGCAACCTCAGCTCTCCTCGTGCCACACACAGCGGAAGGCCACGAGGCACACTGTGATGAACACATAGGTTAAGCTTCCAGACCATAGCAATCATACCTCTTATCATGACAATTGGTTTATCTGGATTTACACAGGAAAGCTCCTGAGCATCTGGCCCACATTCTAAGCATTTTAACAGAGTAAATCTCAACCACATAGCAGAAAAAAAAAGTAATTTTGGAAGTAAATTTGGCATTTGGAAGTGCCTCTGATTTGAAAGAAGTGAGGATTTGGTAGGATTTGGGGAACTGGAGCTCAATGACTAACTAGTAAAACCTCTAATTAACCCTTAATTTTGAATTTGGGCTGTAATTTAATTAGGCTTTGATCATGAGACATTGCATCAAATACTTGGGAAAGTTTCAAAACTTCAGACCAAGTAAAGTCATATGACCAGATTGTATTCCACTAATACTAGTTTTGCAGAAAGAAAGTAAAATTTCAAGTATTTTTTAAAAAAAAACATTTTTTGAGAAATACTAAATAACACAGTAATACCTCAAAACTGAAAATAGCCATGATATATTTAATTCTTGCAGCAGGATATTATGGAAAATTTTGCTTAACATGTTGTTTCAGTCTTAAGATTGGGGAAAGTATTTTTAATCTCTCATTCAATCATTTTTCTCTTTGAATAAATGAATGAATGAATGAACAAATGAATGAATGATTGCAAACAAGCATTTCTCCATTCAACAGTTGTAGCTGTAAATAAAAATCTTGTTTTCATATTTGCATACTTTGTATTTTGCTTTTCTTGTTCAGGCTTTGTAATACTGACTAAACACTGACAAAATTAGACTGCACATTTTAAAATTTTATTTATATTTTTGTCTTTTGTCTTACCAGGTCCCAATAGGTTCGGGCACTATGCTGCATACAGAATCAGTACAATGAAGCCATTATCTGATGCAGGGAAGGGCCAAGTGATCAGTCAGAGTTCAGTACAGGGCAACATAATGGGCAGAAGAAGGGTTGACAACAGTCTTTATGGGAGAGCTTTATTGTATGGGAAAAGTAAATGCTGATCTGTGCATGCAGATGTGTGCCATTGCCATGACTACATGCAGAAATGCAAATAAAATATGTTTATCTATATTTATAATTTTCAAGTCAGCAGAAGGAAGAAGAGAGTTAGTGTCTGCTGTGTACTAGTGAAAGAAGGAAAGTGGTGGGAGACAGATTTTACCAACAAGCCTTACGGAAGGAAAAACAAGAGACTGTTGTGAACAATATCCTTCCACCCAGGGAAGGAAAAGCAGCTCATGGCAGAGATGTCTGCCCGTTTTCGCTGGCTGTGGTGTCTGAGCAGGTGAAACATTTAGTGGCTCTGCCTGAACTTCTCTTTGATTCCAATTCTCCATTTGCCTTTTTTTTTTTTTTTTGCTCTCTTGGTAATAAAGTTTCAGCCTTTCCCATTTCTAGGAGCTGCGTACCACACTGTGGCCCATATTTGGGCTTAACAAGTGGAGAGCTGTAACTCTCACACAGCTTTGCTTCCCTCCCTGTTCTCATTACTGAGGCACTATCTGCATTTCCCTCTGACTCCGGCAGCCCCTGGTGACCAGGCAGCTGCCAGCAGACTTGTCAACTCCTACATTTTATGTGCGAAATGCAATATTTTTTTGCATCTCTAACATACCTGCTGTGCTTTTCTCCTCCCCTAGTGGGTACAAATCACGGTACTTCCATTTAATTCAGCTGATATTTTAGCCAATACAAGGGTTTTTTTCATTCCCCCTCCTTTTTTCTTTCTTTCTTTCTTTCTTTTTTTTTTTTTTGGAAGGAAAGCAGATGATTTTTAGCATTTGTCATGATAAGATAGAGATGTCAGCCAATGTCTGATGCCTCTCCATGTACTTGGCAGATGCACAGTCTACACAGTGCTGACTAGATGCTAGCTTATTCTGACCACCAGAATAAACAAAAGTCCTATTGAACCTGAAAATAAGAATTTAGGAAAAGGTCTAGGGAGTGGATGCTAGGAGACTGCTGTACTTAATTTGCCTGAGCATCTCTTGTGCACAGCCGGCTTAAAGCAATGACATTTAATAATTACCTGGAAACTTGGTCCTGCCAGGAGATTGCAGTTGCCCAGTTATACTGCATTTTGGCAGTATATTCCTTACAAAATTTGGTACAACAACAACAAAGTGACTGCGAGCAGATGGGGGCAGGGGGAGAAAAAAAGCGTCTTGCTGCCAAAAGAAACAGTCCAGCACCAACAGCTGAAAACTGAAGACAACTAAAGCTACTTCTACTCTTCATTATTTAAAAGGTTGACTCCAGTTGACTATAATTCTTAAATTGTTAAAATTCTTAAAATCCTACGAAGTGCAGATCCTCCATAGCTTATTATAAACTCTGGGAGGTGTTAAGACTAAACAATCATTTATTGAATCCCCTAAAAATGCACAAGGAATACATAAGAGAGGACATATTTTAATTGTAATTTTGAAGTGATTTCTTTGTGCTCTTACTTTTCTTGTTCTAATCCTATTGATTTTACTTAATCAACATGCATCTGCACTTTTTAACACAGCTAAACAATCCCCTCCTCATAAATATCGCTCAAGTTTAGGAAAGCTCCTGCAAACTGTGAACATTAAAATCAACTGAAGTTCAAATCACTTTTGACAGCATCATTTTTATATGGTATTTCCTTTAAGTCGTGCAATAGCAGGACATCTCTGATCCATCAGGAAACACCACGCCAAGTTGATGCCTGTAGGCAACATGTAGTAACAACAGAGAAGCAGAGGGCAGGGACCGTCATCCTTAATACTTTGTTGATAGGATAGTATGGGTATCAGGGATAGCCTCTGTGAAAAACAAATAGCTTTTTGTTAAGTATGAATATAGTTGCAAATATAGATTTCATAAGTAGTTATAAAATGAATGGAGGAATGACAAAAATGGAGGAACCTATTCCTTATACTAAGTTAGAATTCACTTATAAAGTAAGCTTGTGCTTAACATCTTGTAATGGGAAATTAAGTTCTTCCATTCTAGGGGGCAGATACTGATCCTTTCAGTGGCACCAAACCGTAATAACTAACTTGCACCAGGAGAAAACAGTTCTTCAGTACCTACATGAAATGAATTTGTGAATTCTGCTCTATATCTAGAAGGTAAATATCCGCATCACAAAAGCATCACATTACTACCATGATGCCCTGGCTGTTAACTTTGTCCAGAATGCAGGATTGAATGAATATAGACACTCACCCTCAGAAGCCTTCCCAGGTCATCTCTGAAGGATATTTGTCTTGCAGTATTTGGCAACTAACACTACTGTGTATCACTGAAGTCAATGGAGCCTTAAACACCTTTTCCTGTCATGGAAAGGGATAAACTGTAGAAAATGAGTAAATACTCTCCTGAAGTAGGACCAATATATGGCTGTTTTGATTCCAATGGAGCATACTGTGAAGGAGAAGGGTGGGGTTTCTAAAATATTTCATCTGTAGGATGTATTATGGCCAGAGCTCCAGCCCGAATTGTATATTGCATATTATATTATAGAAATGAGACAAGGGAAGGACGATATTGTCTGTCACTTGCTGACACTGGAATGTGGCAACTGATAAATATTTATGGCATCTATACTTTACCTTGCCCATGACTGGCTTGAAATATATAATATCACAATATTCAAATATATCAGTATTTAGCACTAGAATTAAGCTTAGCACATTACTTCAGACCATCAGCAACTGTAATGGTTCATTTAGAGGATGAGAAAGGAAAATTGAGAAATGGTTTTCCTTGATAGTAATCTAGCCAAATCTGTCTTTTTTCCTGGCAGCACAATAAAAGTTTTGCTATTTGATGGGTAGAGATTCAAGCTGACCTTCAATTATTTGGCATATGGGCTGTGTAGTGGTGCAGGGGTCATTTCTGGTGATTGGGTTGATCTATTTACTTATCTTTCATATCTATTCTTTCTTCTGTGTACTGAAATACAAATTTAAGAGAAAAGGCCTCATAAGTAATCAAATACATTTATCTGAATCATCTTTTAAGGCAATATCTGTTGGGAACCATGAATACCATCTAAGTGACTATTGAAAATGCTTGCATTCCATAGGTATTTTCTGCATGTGGGTTTCAGTGCATAGGGCTGACATATATTAGTAAGTCAAAGTAAGTTCTTCCTATCTTCAAAATTCATTGCTTGGCAGTCCTCTATAGTTGTACCATGTTACACTGATAGGTGTGTGATTTCTATGGATGGGCTCTCTAAACTTACAAGCATCGTACTACTATATCTAAGTCTATTTTTGAGCATTTGAGTCACTTTGAAGCAAAAATACTTTTTGAATCCTCTGTACTTGATATGTATGTGAGTTCAGTTCCTTAGTTTTTGAAGCTGTTGATGAGTGGGAATGTTTTGTGATGTTAAGTTCTGCCCCATGGAAAGACTTCTGCTTTTAGTAGTCCTGAGAATTAAGTAATCTTTCATCATACTGCTTTCTTCCTTGGAAACCTTCTTCATGAGCTAGGCAAGTCATGAAGACTCGCACGGCATCATCAGTGTAATGCAGCACTTGCTGCAACTTGGGTATTCCAGCCGGAGCCTGACACCCGGGTTCTCTCATTAGACACCCCAGGGAGGAAATACCACCAAGAAAGGAAATACTGGATAAAGTTTGTTCTCTTTAAAGAAAAGGCACCTTTTAAGAATTCAGTCATAAACTGTCACACATACACAAACACTTGGGATCACGATCCCCGTATTTCTTGTGAAAAGTTTAAGCACTGCCTAAGCATGACACTTTTAAACATACGCACAATACATGTTGAAATGTGAGTTTTACACATTTTGTGTTGGCCAACTTTAAATAATCAGTGAGATTTTACACCTAATTTACACTTAACAAATTTTACAAGAACCTAAAGCCAGACTGCCAATTAAAAAGGTCATACATATTTCCCCCTCTCTTTCCCTGCAAAGGATTTCCTCACTAGAGAAATTTCTCCCAGTTAAAATGACAAACCTGAGAAAAATTCTGAATACGAAACATATGTGTGTCGGGACCCAGACTTTTCAGTTCCCATCTCTTGTCAGCCTTCACCTGATATCAGCCATTTCATAATCTCAGTGTAAATCTTTCAGTATCTATCTGAAGATCAAATCATGTACTTTGATAAAATAAATTAATAAAATAATATTTTGGACAAAATGTCTATGATTTTTTTTCCAAGTGACCAAATATATTTTATATGAGTTTTAAATTTATTCATTGAAAGCTTTTATTTGCTAGCCTACATAACAATGTCAAGATGAAGTAATAAGCTGGACAGACTGCCAACTGTCAGTCTGGACGTGATTTTTATTATTCAGTGTAAGACTTTACGATGGAAAAACGTAGGCTGGCAAGAGATTCCCTAGGATCCAGGAAATCCGCATTAAGTACAGAAGTATTGCTGTCAAAGAAAAAAAAAGAGTAGCCATATATCTTTAGCTTTGGGGGGCTACTAATCACTGAGTCTTGGGAATGCTCCCCGTTCCTAATTAGGTGGAACTAATGGTACCAGGCTGAAAACCTTCATTCCGAAACCAGTGAAAAACAGTCTTCCTTCAAAGTCTCCTCTTTGAGACCACTTGCTGGTTATTGAGAGAGATTTCAAACATATTTTAATTATTTTTTTTTCTTTTTGTCTTAAAGGGTTTTCTACATATTCTGTTATACTGTCAGTCTCTGTGATTTTAATTCATAATATCAGACCAAGTCAGAATATTTTTTCCAGTTGAAATGTGTTTAACTTTGATTTTATTTAATTTATATGAAATAGCTACTGTGACACCAAGCTACCCTTTAAAAATACTATGAATTTTAAGATACAATTTTTTGGTTAATAAATTTCAGTCCAAAGTACTCCAGACCTGCATCTGGGAGAGTTAAAAAAGTTTTTCATATTACTGAGCCTCCATTAGTTGCTTCATATTCACATATTTTAGGCTAACATATAGGCAAATATTTTGAATATTTAAAAATATTACCTCTACATTTTGGATGAGTTATAGAGGACACTCAAAACACCAGCCCTGTTCAGAAAGTAAAAACAAACACAAAAATTCAATAGAATTTTAGACACTATTAGGAAAAGGATAGAGAACAAAATGCAAAACATCATTAAACACATTAGGCAGCCTTGCAATCACTGATCCTCTACCCTGTATGGACTTATTCTATGAGTTAACTCTTAAGGACAGACAGAGCACAAGTCCATACAGGGTAGAGGATCAGAGAAAATATAACAAGGCTGAGCAAAGCATTGTGTGGGTTTTGTGATGTGAATCATTAAACAAAGTAGGATTCCTCATTTGGAAGAAAGGCTGTGGATGGAACTATCACAGATATCTACAGAATCACAGGTGGTACTGGGGAGATGCCTTGACATCTGATATTTTGCATTATATCAGAATAAGATCGTCCTGTTCATATGCTGAGACAGACTATATTTGAGCAAGCCCAATTAGGGTATCTTTATCTCCAGAAGCCACGATTGTAGAATCAGGTGAAAATGTAATTTGTCACCTTTCTCTCCATGGCCCTTGCCACATTAAGGTGAAAAGGTGTGTTCAACTTTTGAATTTATTAGCCTGAGGGAAACAGTTGACAAAATTCTAGCAAAGACAGAGCAGTTAGTTTGTTATTCTCAAATGAGTTAGTGAGTCATGTGAAGGAAAAGACTTTCCCAACACTTCTGTGAGGAAACGTTTTGGTTTGGTTTGAAGAGACCTGAAATAAGATGAATTCACCAGCAAATATTTCTGAAGTACTGTTTTTCCTGTTACCATGGACTGTACATCTATTTCTTCACTGTAAAGTGGGATTAAAAAGCTGCCAAATCAGAATAAAGGGCCATGTTCCCTGGTGGTATAAACTGATCTATCTACAGTGAAGTAGAAGCCAACACTGAGCCTGCGGAGATTTGCACGCACTTTGCACAGGTATGAGATGCAAAGCAGCAGGGGATCAATCTCTAGATTCATAAGTGAGACAGAAATGTTATTTGGGACCTGAATCAACTGAGAAAGTAAAACAGCTCCTGAAAAAATTTCCAGGCTCTGGAGCACACAAGTGTCAGAGGATCTGTTGGGAGGCTGCAATCGTCTGCATATGTTTGGTCACTCTGGAGCTAGGCTACCATCAGCTTCTCTGACTCTGCTTATCTTAGCCTCCCATATAGTATATCCCAAATTATATATCCACTTCTGGCTAGAAAGATACAGGGAAATTTTGTGCTCAGGTAGATGCTCTATGTGTATAAATTTTAGCCACTCAAACAACGATGTAATATAAGGGCAGGCACTGGAAACACAGCAGTGCTTTACCTTCCCCAGGCAGCTTTTCACGTGAATACCTTGCATTGTCCTAGCAAGCCCACATTCAGCTGAGGAAATTCTTAGGGTGAGCGCTTCCACACAGGGTTATTACCTGCAAATAACCTGACCATATTCCCCAAACACCTCTGCAGAGTATAAATAAAATGAAATGGAGCACAAATGCAAATCCCTTCAAGGCTGTTGTATCTCCCAAGAGCTGTGACATCAGAGTGTATTCAGTATCAATTATGAAATTTAGGTGGAAAGCACTATGGTCAGCAAGGCCAAAGAGGTTTCAATTATTGGTACAACTGCATTAAAGGCCCACCCATAAATTACTTAAGTGGACTCTAACAATTACGAAAACTAATGAGAATAATCTTAAGTGGATAGGAACAATCTTGTATCATTTCAACATTTTAATCATAAAAATAATATTAAAAAAAAAGCTTTTTAACCACTGAAAAAATCTGGGTCCTCAGCTAAATTCCATCTAGCTGAATTTAATGACTCAGCTGAAAAGCTGGCAAAGTCGAAGTAAAGTTAAAAAGATTTCTTTTTATCATTTTTTTTGACCTTAAAGAAAACACATTACTACAGGGGTGAAAATAATTATTAGCAGTCAAGAGCTCACTGTGGCCCTGACAACTAGTTTTGGGTCTACTAAGATAGTGAAACAGCAACCTTTCTCCTACTGAAATTCTCCATGCATGCTGAACTCTCTAGCAAGGCAAAACAAGTGCATTTCTCACGAAAATAAAAAGCTGGGCTCACTCTTCACTAATAAAAGCAGCTGCAGTAGGTACGAAAGAATCTGTCTCTGGAAGCATGCAGCTTTGTTGTATGATAATTGCTTGAACTAGAAGTAGTCCTTAGATTCAAAACTGAAGATGAGCTTGGTTCCGGGTGTAGAAATGTTTTTCCAAGTTTTCTAAGGAGCTTGGTTATGGTTTACAGGTGAAATTGGGCAAATAAACCTGCATTTGAGACAGAAAGCAGGGGCACCACGCACACATACATATTGTGTTGTCAGTGACTCTGAAACTTGGACTTTTAGCCGTGCTGTTATGTACAGGATTATGTGTCCTATTCTGGACAGTCAAGTCCAGACATTTGGGTCTAAGTACAATCAGAATTCAGCCTCAGGATTTAAGCCTGTCTTTAATTAGAAAAGAAAACATGCAGAGATGGTCTATAAATATGAACATTAAGTTTTGATCAAATCCATGGTAAATTCCTCATGAGAGAGTGCATCAAGTGATCTCATAACATTAATGAAGAAAGATAACATGGATGTTATATAACAGATTGCTTCAAGCCTAAGTGTGTGGCACAGACTGCTTTACTTAAAACTTGCTCAATTTTAACTCGTTGTTAAGTGCCATGGAATTCAAGAGGACTGGGACAGTTTGGAAACTGGATATATAAAAACACACGTTTAACTGTGTTTCTGAGCAGTTATGTAGAAGATTCATTCTGCTCTATAGAAGCACATTTTTCACCCACTGTTTCTTCTTTCTAGTCTTAAACCTTTGCTTGCAACCTCATGCTTCAGGGTTTCTCTCTGTCTCTACCAGTTAGAAATCACACTTGCCCTTAGCAGCATACGAGACCGCCACACACCTTCGTGCTTACGCTCTTCACTGGCCAGTGTTATAGGCACAACAGTGGACTAGATACACCTTAGGCCTGAACCATCATGACAGTTCCTGTGGTTTCTGCTTAAGAACCCATTTTGCATCCTATTACAATATAAATGCTATTTGCTTATTTCTGGTATTTTCAACACAGTAGCGGCTGCTGAGATCAAGCATCCAATTTCCAAGGGCATTCTGGGGCTAGAAAAAAAGCAGGGGAAGGCAAGCATTTTGACTCTGCTCCTGGCTATATGGAAAGAAGGGCTGTGTGATGCTTTGTGCCATCTCAGGAAAGAAGCAGGAAAAGACTTCGCCTGAAGTGCATATCGCCAGCACCAGTTGGTCCCCTTGGGCAGAATTAGATAAGATGCAGCTGTAGCTGTCCCAGCTGCATAGTTCCCTTTTGGCATTAAACGCATGGGCAGCCGGTACAATGAACTTATCAGGCTGGAAGGTGGATACCATGGCAAAACATAAGGAGAAAAGCATCAGTACAAACAGTGGTCAGTGGCAAAGCACTGCAATTGCACTACGCGCTCCATAACAGGGGACATCTTCTTAAGGGGATCACAGCGTTGCCTAGCACATTATTCAGCTCGCTGGGAGCATCTCTGAAGGAGGAAATGCCAGTCTTCCCTCTGCCTTATAGTTCATCCCAATCTACCTTAATGAACAGTCTTTTATTTTTTTCTGTATTAAAAAAAAAAGTTTACATGCTGCAGAAGAGAAAGTGTGGGCCGTTGTTATTAATGTTGTAGAAATACAAATATGTCCACCTAAGAAAGGAGTCTTCATTAACTCCCACAGCCCAGAAAATTAAGGCACGGCTCATCAGGATCAGTGCTTGCTGTTGGCTAAATTGCAAGGGACTAGTTGAGTTGCTGGGGTTCATAATGCTGATAGAGCGGTTTCCACGTGAATGAAGGATAAACAGCGATTAATTTCAGCCAATAAATAATGGTTTGAGGCCCACATTGAAAGAGGAACAATTACTTTTCCATTTTTCCTGCCAAATGAGCTGATAAGAGAAAACAGGGGAGTTGGCCACGTAAATCAGTCTTAATTTTATCTTCCCCATTAAAAAGCAGCCATTAAGACCATCTTCGGCTCATTTCATCCTCTTCTTGTTTCACTTTTTCAATTTGCACAAAAGGGGGGAGTTTGCTCGTCATAAAATTTCACTTTGGCCAACCTATCATTTGCATCTGAGCCAATAAATAGCAATTAGCATAAACATTTAAATCAGGAACTGGAACAAATTCTTGTTCCCCCAGCAAGCTGTTAAATTACTGTATTTCACTATATATAAGAAGCGTTAGAAACAAGATCTGCTGGGCACAATTATCCCTTTGAAACAAGACATGCCTGAAATAAAAAAAAAAATAGCTTCCTGGGCAAACTTCTTGCTCATAGCCAATGAGTTTAATCAGTGCGGAAACAGTACCATCAATGATGTCTAACAAAAGCCCTATTTCAACCTAACAGAATTTATTTGAACATTACCCAAAATATATTCTCCAGGAATTAATGTAATTTGAAACGACGTAAAACCATCAAACATTTTTTTTCTTTCACATTTTTCCTCCTTTGCTGAAATGCGAGTATCTTTTGTACTGCAGAGCAGGAGCTTTGCAAGTATTGCTTTCCTGCAGTAAGTTAATTTTGCCAACACACATTCAGTGATCATGACTCTGTTCTTGCTAGTGAAGTGCTAAATCAGGAATAAGTCCATTTGGTGCAAACCCCTTGAATAAGGCAAAAAATAGGCTCAAGTAGACTCCTTTTCTGAAGGTACTTAACTTTTTGATTTGCAAGGACTTTTTTAACTCATGTATCAGTTTTCATCCTCATAGATTACAACAGAAGGTAAGTGGAGTTGCTTCCATTTTTCAGGTGGGCAACCTAAAGCACAGGTATTAAGTGACTTGCTGCTGGTTGTGCAGCAAATTAAAATACAGCGACTGTTGATATTTTGTCCTCAGATATACACCTACACCTATACATCTACATGTGGTGTAAATACTGAGGACTTTCAAGAACGGTATGAATTAATTCTTCCTTAATATTATCTAGGCTCCTTCTGAATGTTGCCCATATACATTGCTTTCTAAAATATGGGTGATTTAAAGGCAGATAGGTAAATTGGTAAACATCTTTGCACCTCAAAATGTACAGGTAAAGTAACACCTCAGAGCAATTCAGTTCTCTCAAATACTAATTTTCCTGTATGTAGGGTGAAGGCTGTAGCATGAAGATGACCTTAAGTTTATTTTTAGATTGGAGTGATGAGTGGGAATCAGAACAGCCAAATGAAGGAGATGAGAGATGCTATTTTTCCATATTTATCTACTTATCCAAATAATATGAGGCTTTTTTTCCCCTTGTCTTCTAAAACAAGACCAAAAATCCCACAGTGCGTGATATTCTGTATATTCTGAGGCACTTCACAGAGATGAGCAAAAGCAGACTTTCTTTGTGCTCCAACCAGTAAAAAGCCAATCTCAGTGTGTAGCTCTGGTCTACATCCCAACTCATGTTCAGATAACAGACAGGAGTTGAGATTTCAGCTCCAGTGAAAGTTAAATTGAAAATCTATCTGAGGAACACCTGGTTTTGGATTGGGTGCTCTGTCTGAGGTTTACACTACAGAAGGCTGAAATCCTTTTGGGTACATCTTGTTTATAAGTTAGTACCAAGTTACTAACAATTAAAATTATTTGTATTTTCATAGCATGTTTCACCCAAGGATCTAAGAGGTGTATATTATCCTCATTTTATGAGTAGGAAAACTGAGGGCTTTTTAAAAGATAGAAGTATACTATTTAATGACAGTGTTAATTAAACTGATTTAGTAAAACTAATGAAAAATCTTTTCAGAATCTTACTGTGAAGATGGTTACTTTGTCAGAAAAGTCACTTGAAAAATAATGAACAAATATCCACGTATGGTATTTTACCAGTCTGATTAAAATACAAATTTTAATACATCTTAAAATACCAATGACATCATCTTTGTGTGTAAATAGAATTTGAAAATCATGATAGGTTCAATGGTTTGATATAAGGCTGTATAGTAGCAGATTTATATCAAAAACCTGCATTCTAAAGATTTGTTAATATGACCATTTTCTAATCTATGAAGCAGTTTATGAATACATACATGGTATTACCCTGGAAGTTTTCTGTTTTCATTTTCATAAAACAATTACTATTTTAGCATTGTAACATATTTTAGTATTGTAACTCTCTTTAATGTAGCATGGGGAAAAAATAGATGAAAACAAATATTTAAATATTCCTAAGATATTAGTAAAAATATTAGCTTTATTTTAGATAAAGTTTATAAGAAAACATGAGTTCTGAGTATAAATTGATTTGCAGTTTTGTAAAATGGATCGGTTAATTTTTGTGTCATTAAATGGCAGGATAATTAAATGTAATTATCCTGGCTTCTTCTTAAGTGATCCTCCAGAATACTTTAAAAAGAAACAACTTTCAGACACCTTTCAGTTTAGTCACCTAGAAATAGAATTAAAGTCGGTAGTAATTTGTGAAAGATTATACTGATATTATTTCATATTTCATATGTATATTTCTGTTCTAGGGAAATGTCTTAGTGAGAACAATAGTTAAAGTTCAACAAAGTTAATGTTCAATATATGGTCAGTGAATTTCCTATGATTTTTATATATGTCCTGAATAATTAAAAGTTCTTTTTTGACTGGATGCTTCATTAATAATTTCTGGCGTTTTCTTTTTCCTGGTGAAGTTGAGTAAGATTAGTTATAACAACACAAAAGTGAAAACCTCACAAACACTTAACTGAAGATAAGCAAATAAATGAGAGAAGATTACCGAAGGGCACTTATATTCTGAAACTGTGTAACCCCAAAGAGAAAATAAACTAACAAAATATATATACGGAATAGGGATATAGGAATATGTTTACGGAAGAAATAAGATACGAGTATGTCCAATAGTTCAGATGAAATCAGTTCTCTACTACAGTAATAACTGTAATACTTTGATTCCATACACAGCAATCTCAAAAAAACAGCAGTCAGAATACGTGCCAGAAACAATTACTGAGAAGTTTGAGCAGGATGGTTCAGAGCTCTGGTTTCTGTGTAACATGATGGCAATGTTAGAAGAGATAAGTGTTAGTCAAGAGTATTAATAAATGGGTCATCTTCTCCAACTTCATTTAGTAAGATTTGCACTGGAAATTTGTGCAGAATAGCAAAAAATAAAAGTTATCTATTCAAACAGAAGAAATGCCATCCAATTTTAGGAAACTGCTAAAATTCTTTCAAAGCTGCATGATTTACAGAATAAGAAGGTTTCCGTCAAAGTCACAGATTCAGGAGCAGATTCAGTGTGTCTGAATTTTGATTCAAACATTAATCACAAAATTGACACTTTATTTCAGATCTATAAATTGTTTTCTTGCTATATTAAGTTACTAATTCAAAAAATAATTTCAGAAGTGAAGGAAATCTTTTCTAGAAAATTAATCCATTGCTTCCCTGTACTTTTAGCAATATTTCATGTGCAAAATTAAATGTAAAATAGATATAAACTGTTAAAACTCAAAAGAGTAATATCTCAGTGATCACAAGAATCTTACCTTTCTTTTATCTTAATTAAATTTGTAGTGCAAAGAAGCACTAAAAAAAAGTGGGGAAAAATTAAAATGAAAATTCCGTCCTCATTTCTCCCAGGCTGATGGTATTTAGGATAGAAGAGACAATTCAGTCAATTAAATATAAAGTTGATGTGATGAATTTTCAAATTATTCTGAAAATCTATACTGGTGCAAGACAAATGCAATATTTCATCGAAGTAGTATAAGTAATATGTATTTAGCCTGTGATAACAAGATATGAAAAAAATTGGTAAAGAATTGCACATTTGAAAACATAAAGATTGAAAACAAAAATTTTAATGCAATATAAAAAATGACATGCACATGCAGGCACACACGCATACATGGAACCATTCTGAAGAAATCACGTCGGCTCTGATAAAGATGTGCAGTCGTTGCTGGAAGTAGAGCTGAGCAGAACACTCCCCTCTGCCCTATTTAAAGTCATTAAAGCCTTAGGATTGTAGAAGAGATAGTAGGGATGAGAGATATTTTTAATTTGGCCTTAAAAGTGGACTGCATACTGTACCCCTGCAGGGCTCGTGAGACAAGACACCTGTAAAATAACTGCAGTGTCAAACACTCTCGGAATGAAGTTCATCTCTTAATTGGTATATAAACATGTGTTAAGGCGTTTTATTATTTTTCTGCACTGGAGGATGTTTGTAGCAGTTGAGATGAAAATGGGAAAACGCAGGCCGGGAACACGCACTGGTTTATCATGCCAGGCTGGGGATGCGCTGTGGCAGCCCCTCACGCGGCTGCGGATGCTGCCGTCGTCGCGGGTCACACGCAGGCCGACTGCTCGTGAACGGGAGGCCGAGCGCTGTGCTGCGCAGGGATGCTCGGCTTTCTGAGTTTGGGAATGTCCTTAGGTACCTTTTATCTGACATGAAACACTCGGATTCATTTTCCTGCTCCTTGGTCCTTTTTCATAAAAAAATACTTGTAAATGAAATGTTAACTTCAGAAGAAAATGGCAATGCCTGTTCTCTTAGAAATGAAAACAAATGATATATTCATTTTTTTTCCTTTTTGTTTTTTTTTTTTTTAGAACTATGAGAATTTGTTTAATCTGACATGAATTTTAAACAGTTCTGATGATTGATCAACTTTTGAAAGTTTTTAGATCATTGAAAATGTAGCTTAAAAGCCTTATGCAGATCCAGGAACTATTTTTTTTTTTTTTTTTTTTTGCATGTCAGTGAAAAATATGAGGCTGCATACAGGCAGCCAAGGATTGGCACGTACATCATCACACACACATGCACATGTGCGTGTCTGTCTTTATATAAAGATATAGATATGTTCGGGTGCTCCCATGATTCACCCTTAAGGTGAGTGCTGTAATGAACACTTTGTACCTCTGCAAATGTAACGCCTCGTTGTATGGTGCTTCTCTACGAGAAAAAGGAGGGCAATGCAAGGTAGTTGCCTACTCTTGTGAAGCAGCTGGGAATATACTGATAAACAGCAACAAGGTCTCTAAATCTAAGCTATTACTGGCTATAACTAAAAATTAAAAATTCGACCAGTGA
>VWPW01004614.1:840194-852694 GCA_013389825.1 Crypturellus undulatus | reverse complement strand
GAGAAATAATAAACAAGATAGAAACATCTACTCAGTCTTTTTGGCAGTCTTATTGGCTGAAGAAACTGGTCTTTCACCTCTATTGCTTTAAAACTATTTCTTGAAAAACCTGTTGTTTTAACTATGTGAAAAGTATTGGAATCTATCTTTTGCTGAACGTGCTGCTAGCAATTACCGTCAAATTTGAACATCTTCTGAAAAATGTTGCATTTCCTTCTTTGTGTCCTTAGGCCATTGGGTAAAAAATACCAAATATACAAGGGAAACAGTAAATCAAACTTTAAATAAAATATAAGACACTGAACAACTGACAGATGAGCAAAATATATGGGAGGCTTTATTCTCATTGACACTTGAACTCTTCCATCCTGACAATGAAAAGACTCTGACGGGTGAGGCTTTTTTTCATGTACTCAGATCATGTAATCAGAGATATTATCATTAAGAATAGCATTGCAAAGGTTGAACAGAACTTTCGTAGGGGCTACCAACTCTTTAACATTCAGTTGTAAGTCTAAAACTGGAGTTGAGTTTCAAATTTAACACGTTTATCCATCAAGCAGACTGGCACATTTTTATATTAAGAAGCATTTTTTTTTTTTTACTAACATTTTGTAGCAAAAGGCCAACGACGTTTTCTCCTATAATATATGCTGTGATGGCCTAAGTTATGACTCTGTCTGCTGTTCAGGCTAGTTTGAAATCATACCCTGTCCATGGCCAAGTGTCTCTTCAATCCTATTTGTGCTGTCACAGCAGGAACAGAGGCTGAATGCACAAGGTTTGGGTGATTTTGCTGCTGACAGCAATCTCTGCGATATTAGGCCAGCTTCCTTGTACCTTCTGGGTATGTTCACAAGGATGACTTTCCATTCGCAGTAGAGACAACATTTTACAATTGCTTCATGACTTTATACTTTGCAGAGAAGGACTTTCAGCTCCCATGACACACAAACCATTTATGGCTTGCTCCTACCTTTGCAGATTATGTAAAGTCTCACTCTAATAAAACAGTCTTTGAGAGGACAAAACAAGAAAAAGGAGAGCATCTGTCCAAGGCAGTGATATGTTAGCAGAGAAAAAAAGTAAGGATCCAGAATACCATTGCAAAAATGTACAGGTCTGAGTCTGATTTCATGTAGAGTGTTACAAAATAGGAGAAATCCACAAAAGTCAGTGGATTACACAGTCAAATTCTTAACCAGCGTCACCAAGAACAAAGTCAACCTCATCATGCAGCTGTTTACAGAAGTGATTAAAAACCAAACATAATTCATGAATAAAAAAAAGAGCTATCAAATGCTATCATATATAAATCAGAGACATTAACAAACAAAATGAAAATAAGGTCACATTTTTGGTAGATTGTATGGTCTTGGTTTCCTTTTTACAAGAAAAGAATCATAAAAATGGAAAGAGGCAAAGCTAAGGTCATCCAGTATGTTACAAGGACTCAAGGGTCTTATATATTCAGAAAGGTTAGAGAAACTAGGTCTATATTGTTTGGAAAAGAGGATCTTGTGGGGGACTTCAATGAGATGCATGAAATTCTGAAGGGACTGTGGAAGAGAGATGTTGTTTGAGCTAGTGTCAAATGCAAGCTCAAGGAGACGCAAAATTATGCCAAATAAAAGCAAGACATTGAAATTATTACCTTGGAAATGTCTCACATAAGGAGCAAAATGATGAAGATTGTAATGAGTTAAAAAAATGAGTTAAAATGAGTAAAATATGAGCTTAAAAATATAACACTGGGAAGTGATGTTAGTTGAAAGAATCACAAAGTGATAATGCTATGGGCATTAGGAACAGTTATATAGCACTGTAAATATACCTGGAAATGCTCATTTATCCCTAGCTAACTGTTTAACATTTCCTCAAAAAATAGCATTTATTGGCATTTTGGCAGCACTTTTTTTTTTAACATGGTTGACCTGCAATACTTAAATGTGCCTTAACTCCAAGAAAATAATTTAATATGAGAGAAAAAATGTTCAACTTTCATCTGTTTGTAAATGTTGAGGACAAAAAAAAAAGTAAGGGACAGTGAAGCTGAATCAAACATCCGATCAGTACCAAATTTCCAGCAAATTAGTACCAAGTTTCCAACAGGAAGGCAATATCCCAAGATGCTTTGAAAGATGTTATTTTACATTCCAGTAGACAGGAAAACCAAGCTGAACGGGTTAAAACTTGCCACTGATCCCAAGTAAGTGATTTTGTTAACCTTCCCAAGGGATCATACTGCACTGGGAGGAAAAAGCAATTATTTAGCGAATAAGAGAAGGGAAAATATGTCCCAAACTGGTTTGCTTACAGCGAGGTGCAGATTCCTCAGTGATGTGCGGGAAAGGGCTGACCTCCTCTGCTTATTCGCTGACCACACCCAACATAAAAACTAAAGGATATTTTGGGGAATAGGAAAACACAACAGCTCAGATAATGTCCCAGGCAGTATATTCATTACAGGCTCATCAGAGTGGATGCCTGCAATAGGAAGATTAAATACCCATTTACCAGCATCAGAGGAGAGTTTGGTTTTATAATGTATTGTCCCCTATTCCCCGTGAGGCTGCTTTGTTTGATAAAATGCTGAGTGTGGTGTAAAAATATCCCTCTCTCTGTAATTTGCACTCCTCTCCATTTAAAGCTATTCTTGCTGCAAACGAGAATTGAAAGCTGCTAAAATTAAGTGGTGTCAGTTCTCAATGACACTTTAATGATAGAGCGCTCAGCAAATGAGATGAGAATGAATTCCAGCTTCCCGGCTAAAGATAGTAACCAGCACTAAACAGTATAATGCTCCAACGGGGCTACACTTCACCTGCTTCATTCATATTTAGTAAAACTGAAATAGGGAAACTATAATTAAAATGGTCATAAAACGAAAAATGCTAATTTCTAATAGAGATGGCACGAAGCAACTGAAGCTTGTGGAGTCAAAGCACATCCCTTCTTTGTCACGTTTCTGCTGCCACGGAGACTATCAGTGACTGACCACAGGGCTAATGTGGGGCTACTGCACATTTTCCTTGCTGCAGAAACTGCTGCTTCTAGTACGTTTGGCGCAAGCCTGCTTTAAGTAGTACGGACATGGGAAAAACGAAGATTAGGAAACCCTTGTGGGTTTGAGGCTAAATGAAACTACTGCTTCTGAAAGAGCCTTTCAGGAAAAAAATGCATAAACACTTTCTTTTGATATTGTTCACCCAATCTCCCACGCAGATCCCACCTACAATTTCCCTCTGCTGACAAATGACAACTTTAAATCTGTCAGCTGGATGCTGTCACCTCCGTGGCTCCTTCATGCCATGTCAATGTTGCAAAGGTGTTTTACAGTGGGACATTTATTCTCTGGAGCAAATTCTTTTGCTCAAGGCTTCCGAACAAGGGAGTGTCTCCAACAGCAAGGAGACACTCATCCTATTGAGCTGTCTCCAGCGCAAGGAAGGAAACGTGTCCAAAGATCTCAATGTGGCAGCAAATGTAGGTAGCACCTGGGCAAAGACTGTCCTCTGACTTACATGGCACTGGATCACAGTTGGGGTCTTCAGTGGACTTCATTCTATAAACTGTCATAAAACACAACCAGGTAGGTTGTTTTTTTTCCAGCCCTTGATAAAACCTAAGTTATTTGTGAATAATGTCATGTCTTTTAGTTGCATAAGCAAATCTGACAAGCATGAACAGAAGATAAACAAAATAACTAGCAATTACAAAAGTCTTTCTGTCTTACTATGCTGAAACTGTTTTTTCAATCAAGTGAGCCAAAGCTTCAGAATTCAATGCAAATACTTAAAGAATATTCCATATGACTAAGAATGGTAGATGTGGTCATTTTCAATGAGTTTCTTTATACCTCATAGCGACATTAGATTTTCTTTACAAATAAATTTATCGTTTAAGGGATCCTACAAGTACTTTATAAAGTTTTAAAATAACGTCAGCACTATTTTCCTACCTTTATGCCCATGAAATCAGACTATATTTGTCCTCTGATGCTATACTCACAACTGTTTCTGAGTTAGGCAGAAATTAGAAATGTGTAACATTTTAGGACATCCAGAATAGTTTACTTTTATTTACATGCCTATCACAATTTCAAAATGAGATTCAGAGAAGCATATATCTCCCAATATCTCCCGATCAGTAATGCATTGAAGAGAATTCTACATTACTGTCAATTTCATACAGTAAATAAAGGTTAATTTTCATTTGCAATGAACCTGTTCAATAGAACATCTCTAAAATTTTGTATAGGTGTCTCTTCATTGAAAGTTCTAGAATGGGTGGCCTAATGGATTAAGTGCAGGTGAAATAGTTACAAATGAACAAGAAAGTAATTCTTTGTATAGCTATACATTTCTTCATATGTGATGGTCCTATTATGACTGTGGGAATATTTTCTTAAAAATCATTGACAAGGCGTTCTTAAAATGAACAAACTTCCCTATTGCAAAGCTGATAATATTTATATATGTTTTTTACACAATAAATTTGCATTTATTTTTATGTGTACATCTCAAAACACACATATCCTTTCTGCAAAAACCTGCAGGAATCGGTCATTTCTGTCGGTATTTTGGCCCTGTAGACAATTCCCAAGTGCCCCCTCCCTGCTTCTGTGCTCCCTCGCTCGCTAATCCGTTCTATTTTAGGGAATAGTGTTTTATGGTCAAAGACTTCAGCTGTTGCATTGGTAAGCAGAACAGTTACACTTCCATGTGTTACTCTAGCATAATTATGGCAGGGTAAGCCATAAGGTAAGGATCTCTGTTCAATTATTTCTTCTGTTACTTATTTAATTTTGTAGCGTGGAATAAACTGAACCGCATGATTCGCTCCCAGATCCTGTGAGATGCTATAATAGTTGATCTCCTATGACTTTGAAGGTGCTCGGTACCTTGCACTTCGGGTCTCTTAAACTCTTAGAAAGATATTACACAAACAAAGAAACAAACAAACAAAAAAACCCTGCCTTATCACAACAGTTTTACAGAGCTTTGGAAAGAGTCAGACAAAATAAATATTGAGTGAGAAGGAAAAAAGGCAGTATTGCATCAAATACTTGCCCCAGGTCCTACAACAGCAAAAATGAGGTGACATGCAGCCATACATGAGTGGACAACATGTCAGCTGCACAGAGGGTCTCTTCATCGTCACACATGTCCCCTAACTGGCAGTTTACCCCCTCAGAAACAATGTTAAGAGACACAGGAAGAATGTTCTCTTTTTGAAAAGTGTCACATGAAGTAGCTTACCAGCCTGGTTGGCAGAAAATCATATTTTCTGATATCTGATGTCACATTTTATTAGATTTAGGATACTATTATCCTACTTACTTAGGGGTTTAAAAGTATCCTTTTTATAGCTAATGCCACAGGTAGAATGTTAAACTACAGACATTTTGTAATAAAGGACTAGACTGTTCTTTATTCACATCTGGCATTTTTGCCCCAAACAATGCAATAGTTGTTTGGTATTTTTTGTCCTTTTTTTTTTTTAATCCCTGCACATTTGTCCTCAGTTCATCCACTAACCTGTGAATGAATCTGATTATAGGTTGCAGAAGTCTGGGACTATAATCTATAACAGTTTTAATATGTTTTAATGCTTATTTAATATGCATATATATCTTCATCTTAACTCCAGAGATAAGACAGCAGCTGTGATTTGAGCCTTTGCTTGAGAGCAGTTTTTATCTTCTTGCGAAAAATGCATAATATACAAACTACAGTGCTTCTAAGTAAATATGTTATTTCTGGTACTTTTATGAATAAAAGTCTTATCTTGATTTTTGTTATTGGTACGTCTCTAAACAAAACCTTTTTTTCAAGTCAAAATTTTCATAAATATTCCCACAATAGCTTATGCTATTTTTCTTTGAAAACTTTGACTCAAATTTTGATTATTGGTAATTGAGCTTTTTGAACAAATCACAGTTTCAAATTCTTGACCTTTTAATTTAACCAATATTGTAGTATTCTGAATAGAGTCATGCTCCTATCTAACACAACAATGCATTTAAGGTTAGAATTTGATTCATATCACAAAGTACATTCATGATTACCATAAAAAATATTCACCTTTGATACATTCTAGAGCAAAGGCTTATTTACACTGATGAGATTTAGTCTTCCCCGCAAATAAAATGAACATGTACCTTTTCTACATCAATTTAATAGTAAATGATTAAACTATAGCTAACTATAGCTCTTATTTCTAATCAGTCTCTACATCTTAAGTTACTTATTGGTTCTATAATTCCGTGATAGTAATGTCTTATTGACAGATATCAGGCTGAGCACAAAGTTGTAGAAGTATGGGATGAAGCAATCAAAAAAATTGCTTGGAAATGTATTACACACTAGACCTGTTCACACCTAATCTGCTTCAATCATAATGGTGGTGAGAATGGAGGGACAGAAAAAAAGGAATCTGATAAAGTATTAATATTTACTAATATTGAGCATATCTAGCGTAAATTTGGTAGGGATTCTCTAGTGTCACATACAAAATGGAAACAGTTCCATAGGACCTCAGAAATCAGATTCAGCTTCTAACAAAGAAGAAACATATTTTATTGTTTGTATTATTGGCTGTATGAGCTTTAAAATTAATATCCAGAAACCCGTAACTCTCTCCTTATAACATAAGGCATATTCTATGAACAAAGATGAAAAATACCTATTCTATACATTCTAATCATTTATGTTACTTTCTCGTCAGCTACTCTATGACAGTAAAATAATAGACCTCCAAGAAAAACTTAGGTATGACTTTAAGAACTCTATCTTTCCACAACTATCTTTCCACAACGAAAGTAATTCCAGTAAGAGACTACTTTGTTCACTTACAATGAAAACACTTTTTTTCTCCCTAAACATTAACATTAGGGAGAAGTATGTATATTCATTGCCATATAAGAAGCCGATACAATGCCTGTACTGTAAGTTCTACTTAAACTTCTTAGACATCATTAGCTAGTTCACTAAAAATACATTTAAAATATATAAATATATTTTAAATGCTTTTTAATGGAATATTTTTCTTTAATTTATAAGAAATATTAATTTACTTAAACATAAGTACAGTTTGGAGCTCCCTTTCTTTCCTACTTGCACAGTGTACCTGAAAAGTTACCTCAGGATTTTAAGTTTTAATACCTTTAGTGAGAGGTCATTTCTATATTTCTGTAAATTATGTCTCCAGACTACTCTATCTTTCCCTTTAAAAAGTAACTGCCTTCATTACTAGCCCTACAACTGGCCTTTAGGATTGGTCTCCTTAGTGTACATTATAGTAGCCATAACTGTCTTGAAATTTAAATTAATTTGGTAGTGGTCCCTCCTCTTCTCCCTCCCTTCCCATACAACCCAGATTATTTTAAGAACAGGAATGTGACTTTTAGATGTGTTCTGCAGAGATTTTATTCCAAAGTCTTTCATTGTGGTTTGAGATTGAAAGCTTAGCAATATTTGAAGAATGCCATTGAACACTGGGCTGTATTTGTTTGTCTGCTGAACTCATTCAATTAGGAAAATAATCCATTATGGAAAATCTTGATTAAAAGTTGGCTTATTCTCCCACTTGATTAAAATTCAGCACTACACTCGATCAATTGTTCAGTACTTCTGTGAAACTCATATCAACTGCAGGCAGAAGACTAATGGCCTGTTCCTCTTAGGTCTTGATCACCTTTAATGTCCTCTGATTATGAACAGACCATGAAATCTGTTTGAGGATTATAAACATCTCCTAATACTGTGATTTTCCTGGTCCTTGACCCCATTCTGTGACAGACTTGGTGCCACTTGGTGCAATCCTGGGAGCCCAAGGGCACTTGGGGATGTACAGGAGTTTGTAGGACTGAGCTTTAGCTTCACACCCTGAGCTTTAACTTCACATCCCTAAAGGGTTGCTGGATAGAGACTGTAGCATCACTTATTCCTGCCATAAACTTCAGTGGATTTTTTAGCTTTCTAAGTAATTAATAAAATCTTCAGGATTTAGTACTTTGCATCTTTCCACAATAACTTCAGCAAACACAGCTTATCTCGCCTGCCAACAAAGTGTTTTTATAGCTCCAACACAAATCCCTAGTTAAACTCACCACCTAAAAAAAGCACAGCAACAAACAAACCAATTCAGGTTCCTACCTGACAGCCATGTGACCTCAGAGGACAGGGCTCTTCATCCCCAAACTTTTCTTCAAAGTGATTCATAACCTCCTGGTTGTGCCTAGCTGGTAAGAAGCTTTGCGTATGCAGTCAGCTTCAGCGCTTCCAAAGTTAGGAACGGAAAATTCTAGCTTGGTAAAATCAGTGGGAAAACTCTCAGTGATTTCAGTAATGATAAACTGTACCTTTAAAGGCAGAAAATAAAATTTTCTCCAAATGTAGGAAATAATGAAATGCTAGTGCATTTTCTTTTCCACGTATTTTAATTTCTGGTTTATGTTGTCTTTGGCAGGAAGATTGTCAGATATAAACAAGGGCATTGCTATTACTGATAATCAATCTTCATGAAGAAGCTTTCCCAGTATATTCTAAGTATGACTAATTGAATTTATTATTTCCTTAAACAAAATTTTCGCCAGTTTTCCTTAGTTTTCACACAAGGTGGCTTTTAATAAATATAGTTTAACTGTATTAATAACCAGCAAACTTCCAACAAAATTGCATCATGGATATTGATTTTCTTCCTTGTTCTCTTATATCACAATTGCACTCTTGGTTTCCTGTTTTTTTTTTTTTGTTGTTTGTTTGTTTTTCCTGAGGTTAAAGTATTACATCTCAGAAAGTCTGCCTATTTGGATTTTTAAATTAAAAAGGAACCTACGCTTTCGGACAGTAGCAAAATACCACAATCTTAGCTATTGGAAAATTGTTTTATATTGTTTTTTGATGAGGAGAGAAGAGAAAAAAATGGATATAAACAAAGAGAAAGAAGGTCAGGGTAGATCTTCAGCTACTTCAAAGTTTTAATGGCTAGTATCATCCCTCTATGAGATAGCATCATCCCTACCAAACACACATTTTAAAAGTGACTTTAGAAGCAGTAATGAAGTTGTTTCATAAATAATTACATATTTATAATTACATATTTAGCATGCATTTATTGAATTTAATATTACTTCTACTTAGAATTGTAACTGTAATCAAATGTTTGCTAAAAAAGTGCTAAAACACTTTAATAACCGCAGGCAGAAAGGTGAGAATGAAATTAAGGTGCATAAACAACATGGGCAGGTGAAGCTGAGCACAGAGAAAAGAAGAGAGTTACTAAAATAACTTTGAGATCAGTGTTTCTGAGGAAAATGGTGAACAATATTTATGGGAAAGTAACTCAATCAAATAATCGGAAGCAGGTCAAAAGTATTTCATTTTACTGTAGTATTATAAAGTCTATATTCCTTGTGAAATTAAATGAAATGCAAAACCAAACCATAGATTGCTGCTGAAGAGAAGAAAGTAACAGAAAAAGCCAAAGAAAATGTCAGCTGTAGAAGATCTCATTTTAGAAACCTAGAGTTTGTGATGGATAGGACTCGCATTTTTCAAGCTCTGTCACAGCTGAAGTATAAAGCTGTCAGCGCACATGATAATGATGGATGCTCTAAAACATGCAAATAGCGTGAAAAATCATTTCTCTCATAATTTTGGAAGATGAGGAGTGTTGTGAACTGAGGGGAAAGGGGAGGGTAGGTCAAGCTTAACGCTCAGCCAAGAGGAATAGGCGGCTGCCATGCTGCTGTGTGAGCTGTTAATTACTATGCAAGTGAAGCAATGAGTTATGCGGCCCTTCTGCAGCTTTTCCCACGGAAATTTTAGTGTTGCCAGTGGGTGGTGTGAGGAAGAGCTATAGCCTGGGAGCTGGGCGCACACACCATGCAAGGAGCCAGAGCCGGGCACTGCCATCGCTCTCGGGAATGTGTTTCTTTAAGAATGTGCTGTGTGTTGCAGAGGTGACATTTACAGTACGCCATCAATATTGGGGATGTTTCAGTTAATTAGTCGTTTTTATGAACACCAAAGTACAGTAAAACCCAATGTAGGTGGAAAGAATATCAATTAGTGCTATCCCTGCTCCGATCTCACTCAAAGCAGTGAACCATCATATGCTGCCCCCGTATTAATGGTGTATTTTATTTTCTAGACTGGGCAGAGGTTGCTCATACAATCATCATCCGGCAGATTTTCACCTCTTGTTGTCATGCATACGCATGTGCGTGCTGTATGTACAGGGGTGTGCTTCTGATCTGAGCAAAAATCACAAAGGATAAAGTAAATCGTTACTTATAAGAAGGGCAGTGCTTGGGCTGGACTGCTGGAACCTGAGATCACTCCAGTTTCATCCTTCTCTATTCAAAATTCTCTGCCCCTAGGTTCCTGTTCTATATTAAATTTTTACTTTGCCTTGCTTGGCATAAGTTTACAAACTGGAAATAAGATGCTACCAGGTCTTTTCACTCACTTCAACGCACATCAGTTCAGTCCCACCAGCAGGTTTCCAAGTTTGCCCCTATGTTGGACATTATATCTTGGACCGTATATCCATGTTTTTTTTCAATTTCAAGGTTCGCAGTATCAACACCATAATCATTCTATTCCCTGTGAAAAAGACGCCTTCTACCGCATTCATGCACGCATTCTGCATCGTCCAAATCTTCTTGCCTTACCCAAGTTTGACAAAAAACAGACTAATGGAACAAATTCAACAAACAAACAAACAAAAGCAATTCTAAACCTTCCAGTGCATGTTGTACATTCAGTCTTATCTGTCCCAGTCTGTTGGACCGCAAGCTCGTGGAGGCAGAGACCATCTCTGTTCTTACTGTGCATACTGCTGAGCATGCTGTCACACTCCACAAATTACAAATAATGAGCAGTGACGATGGACCTTATTTTCTACCGCCTTCCACCTTATTGCTATTTACCTCTGCACGAAACAAGTGTCAAAGAGGTGACATTAGCAAGCACTATGCTCTTCAGCAGCTCAGCATGTTTTAAGGCATATTTTAAGTTGAACTCATGAAAGAGGACAGAAAACTGAACACTACAGAAAAATTTATCTAAATATTTTATCAAGTTGGGAATTGAATTTCCAGCTGAGTCCTGAGTCAGCGCAGGTCACATTTCATGTTGTTAAAAACTGGTACCGTTTTCTCAATAATCAGGTCTATTGTGAACAAGGAGCTACAGCCTTCACAGTGCTGTTCTAGGCAATGCATGAAAGTAAGCCTTTAAGTGGGTCTTGGTTTGATAGGTTTTTTTTTTGTCAAATAACACTGTAGTGTCATACCTGAAGCTGAGGACCATGAGCTGGTACAATGTCTAGATATTAATAGTACCTCATGTTCCTTACCTGAAAACTTGGGCAGGATAGTGTTTCTTTGGGCATATTTGAGTTCATATACAAAAAAACAAATAAAGCTCAAATAGAACTGTTTCTGCTGGTGAGTTCTTTACATTGCCAATTTACTTTTATTGGCAAGAAAAAAGTCTGAAGATGAGGAGGTAAAATGCAAGTTAAAAGAATTTTCCAAAATCAATGTATATCTAATTAATGTTTATCATGACCCAGAATAGCTATACTGGATTTAGATCAGCTCTCTTGACTATTACTGTGTATACAAGAAGGATTAGGAAGACTTTTCTCCTTACCACAAGTAAAATGCCCTAGCAAATATGACTAGTTATTCTTAAGAGCCTTAAATGAGGCAGATGCAATGACTGCCCAGCATCTGAATCACCAGTTGTAGTTTATAGAACAGACATGAGAAGCACTATGACCAAATAAAAAATTACCACTCTTCTACTATGTGGCCCACAGCCAACTTTTCCAAATAATGGTAGATGACAGGCCAGAGCTGATCCAATGTGCATTTTAACTGGTGGCAAACTCAAGCAACAAGCCACCACTGATCATCTGTCAAGAAAGACACAAACATATAGCATTTTGCCCATTTTCTAATTATAATATGCATTTATCTATTTTATATGCAGATTAAGTGAAGATTTCTTGCTTCTAGCAGTAACAGAAAGTAGATTTCTCCCTGCTAGTTTCCTAATTCATATACCTCTAGAAGACGAGTAAATGGAAAAAAGATAACATCTCTGTAGTTTGACGGAGTGAAGAAGACCCTGGTTGAGTAATAAAGCAGCTTGATAAATAGATGAACAGAAGCTCACACAGGTAAAACTCCTCAGAGAAATAGTTGTGGTAAACTGTAAAATGATGCTTTTACTTTAATTAAATATTAGGAAAAGTAAAATATTTAGCCTAACACTGATTTTCCAGGCCAGAAACATGCTTCTGACTTGAGAACGCACTCTTCTCATTTTAGGTAGCTTCCCAAAATCTTTAATTCTTTTCATTCAGGTTTTACTTTAAAACATATTAAAAAAAAAATACAGCACTTAACCCTGGCTTAGCAAACATCCTTCATTAGCATATATGGTGCCTTCTCCTTCTTTTCTTCTTTTTTTTTTTAACCT
>VWPW01004614.1:787694-837694 GCA_013389825.1 Crypturellus undulatus | reverse complement strand
GTGTTTTATGTGGGAGAAAAAAAATGGAAATTCATCTAGGACTGAATGTACTGTTTCACGAGGTTTGTACATACTAGCCAAATAATACAGGAGCAAACTGTACAGCCAAAGGGTAAGAGAGCAAATATTTTTTGTCCTACGTTTTTCTAAATGTTGACTGTTTGAAGCAGGGGTCATAGGATGGAGCTCTGTGGACAGAGGGCTGGAAATGAGAGAGACAACACGCCAAGAAGAGATGTTAATGTAATGAACAAAAGTACAAACAGAAAAGGCAGTGGGAAAAGCACGTGCAGAATGACCTACTAAGCAAAATAGTATTTTGGTAGGAAAAAAAATGGTAAGGTCAGAGAGGAGAAGATAGAACTGAGACTGTGAGATTTTGCCAAGGTGCAGCTCTGCCACTTTCAGTAATCAAGACAGTTCTAACAGAGTGTAGAAATGAAAGCCAGCTGAAAGAGATTCAGAGGGGTTGGAGTAATTCAAGGTGGTGGTGGCAAACTGCCTGTCCAGGTAATTTGGAAGGAAAGAAAGGGAAGGTAGGAAGGTAAACAGAGGATGTGTGTGGGCGGGGAGTGAGCTTGAGAGTTGCCTTTCATTTTGTATTGACAATGCAAGGAGCTAAGGCAGCCTTCTGCAGAGGACAGGCATCACTTCCACCAGCTCTCGCCTTCTTTCCACCAGCTCTCGCCTTCTTATTATTTTTTTCCTCTCACTAAGAAGGTGAGAGCTGGTGGAAGTGATGCCTGTCCTTTGCAGAAGGCTGCCTTGCTCTTGAGAGCGAGGCACTTTTGGAAAGGGAGGCAGAGTTTAAAAGTTCTTTGAGAAGCTTGTCCTTCCTCCAGCCTTAGAGCTTTGCCTACTCCAACTTGAATATAATATAACATAACATAACATAACATAACATAACATAACATAACATAACATAACATAACATAATGAAGCTTTTTTTCATTTCAGGTACAAGACCTATGGGTTGATCTCATGTGTGCCCTCAACTCTCCCTGAAGTCAATAAGAGTTAAGGGCGTTCAGCACTTTCCAGGGTCAGGCCATGTATCACTTAAAAATAACTCACCAACATTAAACATCATTAAAGAAACTAATGCTCATTAACTAGCAATAGACCAGTGGGAAGGGATCAATAGTTGTCTCTGAAATCATCTTACCTATTACAGCATATGCATACTCCTCTTAATGACAGTGAAGGATAGTTACACTGAATGATAGGTCACTGATGACAGTGAACGGGAAAGACTGCTTCTTAATTAATCAGGCCAGTATTAGCAAAGAATTCCACTTAACAGAGAGACGTTTTGGGGCCTAACCAAGTGATTAGGAGGAATGATATTCTGACCCTTGGTGAAAGAAAGTGGCAGCTTAAGAAGAAATACAACGAGCATCTTTTTCACTCTTTAGCTTTTATTCAGGAAAATGTGTTCGATTTTTCCTTTCATCTTATATTTTTCATGTCCATTTCTTTTCTTTAGCTGTCTGTTGATAACAGATATAGTTTCTCAATCAAGCAGGCTGTATTCTGAGTTTTCCAATAAAAGAAGTTTGCTATATGGGGCTAATATGCTCTTCTCTCTGAATGACTGTCGTTCTGCAGTTTTTATGTACGGAAAGCTCCTTTCATTGGTAACTAGAGGTTTGGTTTGCCCTGATCTGACTTGTAAGACATCATGTGGCAGACTACAAATGATCAAGGTGCTCATGGGGAAAGGACTGCAGAAATAGGCTCAAATTATCAGGGTAGTTCCATGTTTCTGATCCAGTTCTGGGTTTCCTTTCCTACAGGATAGGCATATTTGAAATAAAGAATTTCAAGTGCAGAGCAGTTTCAGTAGCCTTCAGGAGATTAACTTATAGTAATTTTAAGGAAAAAATAAAAGCAGCTAAATCCACAATCCTATCTGCATTTCACTGATACATAATGACCCCCGTCTGACTGAATTTATTGTAATCCCTATAAACCTAAACCTCAAAGAATTCCAATGCCTTACACATCTCTCTCAGTCTAATTTACGAGAAGTTGGTAATGTACCATCTGGAGGTTTCACTGCCATTGGGAAGCACGTTCAGCCCGCAGCGGAAGCAAGGGAGTCCAGAAGGAGAAAGCAAGTATAGGGGAAGGAGAAGGTCTGGCTTCAAAAAACAAGTGGCGTGAATTCACAAAGATAAAAACTACATTTCAAAAAATCAGCTTTAGCTTGCATGATCGGCACATACACAGCCGATAACCCAAGGTCTCAACCTAAGAACATTAGCAGCATTACAGAGCAATCCTTACACAAGGACAAACTGTTCTTGAGCAATTTCTGCAATGTGTGAGAAACAAACAGGTTTTTCATCAAACCTGGAGTCATGTCAGGCTTCTTTTTTCACATCTTTTAATTTTCCCTGAACAAACATACTTATTGTGGCTGTTTCACGTAAATTTCTAGTTCACATAGTTTCCCTGAGAGAGAAGGAAAGGCTCATTGGGGGAGCTTTTAGGCTGATTGGCTGTTCTACACCCAGGTCATGAAAGGTGTGAGACCATTTTACTTATTGAAAAATATGCCTAGCTATGGCTTTATTCCTTTTACTATACTGGTTAAACAAAAATAACATTGAAAAATGTACATCACCAAAGTCATAATTTCTAAACTAAGATCAGGGCAATTCAGCTGTCAAAGTGGATCAGATCAACAAGTCAGACACAGTACTGAAAAGTATATTAGACGACAAAAAAAGTACCTTATTAATACTAAAATAATAAATCCTAACTGAATCTTAAGCAGTTCCTAATACATTCTAAACTAGGTATTAAGAAGGCAGCTGCTCATTTGTTATACACTCCAATTATAGCACATCTTAATACTGAAATAAAATCATAATTTAACATCTGAACCATGACTTCAGCACCACTTATAAAGTTTCCTCTTCAACCATTCTTTGTTGAATTTCCTTGTCTTCTGGCCTTCTTTGCTGATGGAGTTACTGAGATATAGCTGTTAATAGCACGGTCTGTAAGAGGTGTCTGCTATTGATGAGAAGACATGGAAGAAAGTTTTGTGTCTCTCAGTCGAGGCAAAACCCTTTTTCCAAGACAGAATCTGGAATTATTTGGCTGGGGAGCTTTCTCATTAATGTCCTCATCACAGGTGTTTGACTGATGCTCGCACACCACAAATTTAGATAACTGCAAACATTCACAGTTCAAAACAAGGTTCAGCAATTCTTCAGCAGTTTGCACAAGGGTTATTTTGTGGCACTTTTCTTTAGAGTCCAGGAAGAGGCTGAAGACTCATGTTCTGGCTTCTTCTCTCTCGTTCATTTTGGACACTTTGAACAAACACTCTTCCCAGACATCTTTAGAACCAAGAAACAAAGATGCTTGATCCTTGCGTCTTTTCTCCCGAAGAATTTCCTAAGGATAAGACACAAAAGTGCATTATGTCCAATCATGTTCAGAATGTATTTTATTTGGCTGAGATCTTTTTGGGAAAGCACCATCTTAATCAGTTAGTTAAAAGCATCTGGCATTTTGAAGACTATGGAGGCTGTAACTCCTATCCTCCCTCTTCAAATGTGAATGAAAGAAAAATTTGGTTGCAAAGCTACTCCTATTTTATTTATTTTGATGAATGGGTTCCGGGGTGACATTATGTCATGATTCCAGGAAACCATATACAAACCATAGATAAAAAGCAGTATGTTCAAGCCCCAGGAGAATTGTCTGACCACAAAGCTGTAGGGATACCACCTGCCCACTTTTTCGGAAAATGTGACTCTGTGCAGAAAAGACTATGAGATCCACTGGGACAGACTAATTTATTGGTAAAGTACTCAGCTGAGCAGCCCTGCTTTCCTGCCCCTGTCCTTGTGCTGAGCATCTGATGGGTAGAACAAGAACCAAAGAGCTGAGGACAAAGACACTGCTAGTGGGAATAAGAATGATCTGTGGGATTTGCACAGTGGCAGTTGGAAAACTAACCTGTTTAATGAGATTCAGTGGTATATTCCCCAGAACACAAATGAGCCAAAGAATGCACCAAAATAAAACAGGGTACCTGCAAAATGAAGAACACCACACTTCAGATGTTTCCTGTTCCCACATCCGTTTTTATCTGCCTAATGTTTGATATCTGTAAATCTGCTTACTGAAGTCATTGCAACCTCCAGGACAACTCTAAGTTGTAGTGTTCAAGAACAGTCTGCCACAGTCCTTCATGCTCTTCCAGGCTTTAAGAATGTGTGTGTGTGTATTTATATATATCACTTTCATTTATCTCTGGGGCTTCTTGATCTTGGAAAAAAGCATTTCAACACCTGCAGAATACCTTCCCTATGGACATAAATGTACAAGCAAAGTTCAAGCATCCCATCATTGATTGTATGTGTTTCATGCTAAGCTCCTTCCACTATAATGCACTTTCTACAATAGCTGATAGATTTTCCACACTTCCTCTGGGACTCCTAAATGCCTTTGCTAGAGAATTGCAAAAGCTCTTCTCATTCCTTCACTGACAAAACTCAATTCTTGAATGAAATTTGTGAAAATCTTTGGAAATACCTTATAAGGCAGGTCGGGTCTCTTAAAAAAAGAAGGAAATTGTGCAACCAGCAGAACACAGCTGGCTGCAGAAGGCTATGCTAAATTGCTTTAGCAATTTGATGTTTTAAACACATGATACCACGGGCTGTGTAAATCCAAATCAAAATTCTCTGTGTACACTGTTATCAACCACTATGTTTATTCTGATACAGAGGCCTTTATTCCAGGAAGCATCTGTGTCCAGAAAAGTATTGACATTTGTGCTTAAATTTAAACATAAGTCCTATTCAGTAAAATGTAAGGACATTTGAGCATCCGTATGCCTAAAAAGAGACTGACAAAGGGCTTATCTAAGTCAGAATTTTATCAGTGTTCCCTGAAGGTTATATAAGGTCAAAAGAATAGTCTGACTCAGGAATGTATTGTAGTGACTTTGTACAATGTTTGGGAAAACGAAATTATTAACAAAACATCATTGGAATATTTTTCCATTGACATTTTGGGCAACAAAATTTTATTTCCTCAAATGAGATCAGCACATGTAGATAACTGCCTGAAACAGCACAACTTTTGTTTAACTTGTTTAATTGTATAGATTTGGGGATTTTGGATTATTATTCGAAGTCGATACACAGAAAAAGATATATTCCTATGCTTTGACTTGTGAGAAGCCCTGGCTATCATGATTAATACTACAATTCCTGCTGACAATTATCTGGTAGTTAGACTTTTATCAAACACATTGCAAAGAATAATTCTTCCCAGAAAGTGTTTTCAGTCTAAATAATCTGAAATTATGCAATAGTCATCTTCTTCAGTGTCTCTCTAGGAATGCAGGGCAGATTCATAGTCACTTCTTATATTTGTATTTATCTATTCATTCATCCCTTCCTTTGCCATCTGCCATAGAACCAGCTGGAGAATTGACATGCATACATCTGAATCCTATTTTGATATCTATTTAGCATTATTAATTTATGCAAAGAATTCATAGAAGTTTAATACAGACAAAGCATAGAGAAGTATAGAGACTCTTAAAAATATTGAGTTAAACTTAACCAGTATACCTATAAAATTGGCGTCTGGCCATAGCTGGGTGTTTTTTCCTTCTTTGGTATTAGATTCAAATTTCTGGATTTCTTCTAAAAAGAAACCAGGCTCTTCATCTCATGCTATAACTTTTGATTATTCTACTGGAAATTCTCGACTTGGATTCTCAGCTGTAAGAGCTTGTAGCATCCGTGTGTGTACTTGGCATAAAAAGCCTGACATACTGGGCAATATATATGGTCTTGTTCACCATCCTGCAGGATCATGCTCTTATACCAAGATCAATAGCAATCTGAGCATGAAAGTTGTCAGATTCCCATTTATGCTCAAATAAGTCCTGCTTTTCAGGAATTGCCAGAAAAAGATCATGAATATCTCTTTTCAGTCAAATCAAGATTTATACTACTAGGCAAATCCTTTGATGCAAAGGGGCAAGTTTCCAAGTTAGTATGCACAATTTTTTTTTTTAACTGAAGTTGAAGTAGCTTCAACAGTTTTTTCTAGTTGAGGATCTGATCTTTAACTCTTCAAAGTGTTAATTCCTATCTCTACATCACTTCGGTAAGGTTTTTAAAGCCTTTTAAATAAAGGGTCACTCAAAGGAAGAAATTACATTCTGGTTATTCTAGCAATCGTGAACATGGCAAGGAAATAGTGGATGGACATTCTGCCATGTGAAACAATTATATCACGTACAGCGAAACAAAAAAGAAAAGGAGAAAGAAAGCAACCAGCTCAACACACTATGCATCCATTCATTTACCGTGTCATTTAGCATATGGTCACTCATGTGATCAAGACAGTAACTGGCATTTTTCCCAGTTAATTCACCTCTTTTTCTCTCTCTTTGTCCTCTATTGTAGCAGCAGTCTTTCAGCAAGATTTCAGGATGTGATCTCCTTGGAGAAAGAATGGTCCTTTTAAAGTGTCTGGAAAAAACAACAACTTATTAGTGCATTGAGACTAATTATGGTGCTATCTTAATCAAATAAACGATGGTAATAAAAAGTAACATTACGTTTGAAATCAACTTATATGTTCTCTCTTTCTCTTTATATAAATTACTAATGGAATTATGTCTTATAATTGTAACACCTATCTTAATAAAATGAGTAGCTTTTCACAAAACAATTTTTTTTTCCAGGGTCCAGTGTCTGCAGCTGTGTGAATTAGCTGATATTTTATAGATCTTAGCTGTGAATCATTCACTGCAGCCAAGAAAAAAAGGCATGTGCATATACTTACACATCCTCTCGTCAGTTATATTTCTGAAGATAGCCACTCAATATTTTGATATCTGTTTAGCATTACATATCTGAGGTCCAGACAAGTGAAGTCTAGATACCCACTGTCACTTGTCATTTTTTTTTGTGCTATTTATGAATTTAGATGTATCCTCAAAACACAGCAGGCTATTATGCCAAGAAAGGTTGATTCCTGTGTTGATATAAATGTGTGCAGCTTTAATTGACATCTGTTGAGTAAACAGCTTTATAACAGCTGAAGGTAGCTGTGCTGTATGGTTGGGTATTTTGAGAGATCCAGATTGCAGAGCCTGTGAGTGAACCCTGTTTCTTTGGAGAAGATAGAGACCAGATGGATTAAAGAAGTTGAGGACTGTGAAAAACGGTGATGTTTGAACGTCTTTTCCCTTTATTCATTACCTGGCAATAAATGAGGGAAGATAGGAGATTTTGTTTACACACCTGAAGTCTGTAAGGAAGGCAATTCCCAGAGCTACGTTCTACCTGAAATGTTCAAGGACATGCAGCTGACACAGTGGGCCTCTAACTACAAGACAGACAGCTCCGGGCCACAAAGCTGCTGTATACAACTGTCTACATCCACCTAAATTAGAACTGACAACCAACCCTGGTTTTATAATGCTGAGTTCTCAACTTCTGGACACCAAAACCTACCCAGAAAAGGAAAAAGAGTGCAATAGATTTTTTTGCTTTTGGGCATTGCTTCTTCTTCTGTTTCATTTCTTCTCTCTCTTTTTTTAACCCTCTTGATAAAATGCATAATTTGATACAACCACTTTTTAGCTCTTTTCTTTTTAATTAAATCCTTTACAGTTAAGCATTTTATTCTTAAAATAAAGCATAACTGAGAACTTATATGTCAATGATACTTGAATGTGATACAGTGCTTTCACTAAAAATAGAGCTTGTTAGGGAGAGGAGTTAAATTTAATAATATATATCTATACTAAATGGAAACAGTAAGTGGAGTGGGGGACTTAGAAGAAAGATTCTTGCAGCTACTTTGCAGACTTTACTGAAATGTCCTTCCTAATTGAGACTAATTTTTCAAAAACAGCCACTGACTTCAGGTGCCAGATTTCAACAGCTCCCAAAAAGGGAAGAATTTTGACATTCTGAATATCCAGGAGTCCACATGAAGGGAACACTTAGGACACCTGGAGATGAGGATTTAAAATAAATTGATGGGTTTCACATATTATTTATTCCATAAATGTACAATTTATTTTATCAGAGCCTAATATTGCTAATTTAGAACAAAATATTGCCTAAGCACAAACTGCCATGAGCTCTGATAGGGTAAGGACCATAGAATTGGACCCTCCTGACTTGTGTGTTGTGAATACAAAACCCAGTCCACGTGTTTCTAAAAATTAACCATCCAACTTTTCCATCTCTTTTCAATAATGGGTGATCTTACAGATCATCAGGATTGACACTATTTCTCCTTTTATTTATTGATTTATTGGTCTTTCAACTTTAAGAGGGCAGATATTTCTGCTTATAAAAATGTACTCTTCATAATATCATTACAAAAAGTTTTAAACTGAAGTAGCTAACAAACACTGCTTGCTGTTCCTTTCCATTTTGAGGCTAATAGTCCTGTTATAACTGTTCTGGTTCTCAGATTTGCCTTGATTATAGCTTTGCTTTAAAAAATGGACAAAATAATCTGGATGAAGTCTTGCATTTGTTCTGTAACATGTTTTGTTAGCAAGCCCAGAGTAATATCTAAAATAGTGTAAATCATCAGTTTTTAATCTGGCAGGAAGTAGATAGTGGCCCATTAAACTTTCGTAATTAAATTTCCCCAGCACTCCCCCGTAGAACCATTATCTGAGTTTTCTAATTAACAGAAGAGGAGGGAGTCAATTCAGAGTGATGGGATCTATAGCCATCCCCTTTCGCTTTAATGACCTTTAATAAACTTTTATTACTATTGATATTGATAATTATAATACACCCTTTCATCTGCAATGTGATTCTACGGGTCTTTTCCAAATTTGAAAAAAAATTCTCCCTTAAAGATGGGAGCCTGGCAAATGATGGATATTCTGAAAGATCCAGAATTTGGAGCAACATGAGCAGAAAAAAATAAAAAGTGTAGACAGGGAGAAGGTGTGAGAGCTTCCTCTCATCCTTTGGCCAGGGGCTCGTGCTGTGGTGCTGATCTGTCACAGCCTCCGCGCTCGCTGCAGAGCCTCCCCCAAAGGCACTGACGATCGTGCTGAATCATGAGGCCGTTTCATGACAGATGCCCACCAGGAATTAGGCAGAGTTCATTTAACTTATTTTACTTTCTGCCTTATGGAGGTCAGATGTGAGGGAGGAGGATTAACCACTGTGACATACAGTCCTTCCATAGACTTTCCATCTGTGGTTTTTACACTAACTAACTTCACCTTTTTACATGGAGCTTTTATAGACAAGCAGAAGCTTCTAACCTTACAGCGGCTTCTCTCATATCTTAACAGTCCTCTTCAAAGCAAGTAATGCTGTTCCCATCAGTGTTATGTTCATCCTGCAAAAAGACTCCTGGAAAAAAATATTTGTTGTCCCCTGGCCCATTGTTTTTCCTATGGATATCTCAAGAAGTGTAAGAGAACAGAGGCACACAGGTGTTGGACAGTTCCTCCAATGGGTCTGGCTCTCCTGCTGACCTTTCTTGCAGTACAGATTCTAAAATACATATTATATATATATACATATGTATATACATATATATATATATATTTCCATACACAGGTTGAAGAATTTGTTTGAAAGAAGAGCAGTCAATGATGGACTTTCAGATGGAGGAAAAGTTGGGCAAAATATATTGCTTTTAGAAAGAATCAATCTTTTAGTAGCCAAGAGTCACTGGATGTTAGCTGCAAGAGACTTAGCATTTCTCATGTTAATATAACTGTAAAACACAATAAGAATGCATTTTCTGTAAGACTATTGCAAAGGTCCTTAATTAATAGCAACTCTTAGACATACTTGGTCGAACCATATATTTAGATTAGGTAAAAAGCAATCATTAAATTGAATTAGAGAGTTTATTAAATACCCAATCTTTATTTCTGTGGTTTGTATTACTGATGATTCAATGATCAGCAATTGAACTCAAGTTTTTCAAATGCAATAAAACATGACTCTATATGTTTTCCTCTTTTCAGTAATTTTAAAACTTTGATGTGTTATTTTCAAGTGGACTTTGTATTTTTCCCCAAAGGACTACTAAAGCTGGTTTGTGAAGTCCACAGGTAGGCAGATAGGTATGAACTCGATGAAAGAGGAGAGAAATTGCTTCATCAAAAGAGATACATTAAAATTTGGCAAATGTTGTTGAAGTGATTATGAGGTCTGTGTGAAAGCAGTAGTAGGTAAATTTTGGCTGGCAAGTGTGTAGATACACAAGAGAAAAAACACAGCCAACAGTGTGATCACAGCACAGGAACCGGCTGCCTGGAATTTGCCTCCTGAAAAACAAACAAGGAAAAGCATGGAAAGAGCTCCTGTGTGACTTACACTATTTGGGTATATAACAAAACACAGTTGAATGGTCAGCAGACATGATTTGTGTGTGAGTAAATGTCCATTAAAAAATCCTCTAAACATGTAGTGAACCCCTTTAGCATTAACTATTGCAATTACTTCTACCGTTAGCATGAGGGCATCTCCACCCTGTGGGTGGAAAAATAGGTCCATAGAGAGCTTTTTCTGACAGCATATCAAGGGGAAGGGACACATGACAACCTTGTGTATGTTTAGGATCAGGGGAATATTATACTGGCTTCAGGCAGAACATAAATCAGCAGTATCACATTCTTGTGTTTGTATTTTGTCACTCCATGAATTTTAAATAATGTAACATTTTTCTATAAACATGTTAAGAAATCAAAAACATCTCACTTCTTACTTATAAAATTTTACGTACCAAAACAGACTAATGATACATTCCTTCCTGAAAACTCCTTCTAGGAATTGCCAGAAATTAATATTTCAGAAGTAGGATGTCTGCCAAATTGGCAGATACTCATATATGGACTTAGATTCACTTTTCTAACCTCATCTGCTGATGACTCAAGTCTCATAAATTCTGTCCACATCAACTTCTAATTTTATCACTCTTCAAAAGTGATTAAAACCATCTTTTAATATTACTCAGCTGTTTTTTTTTCTGATGTACCATGTATCTCCAAGTTCCAAAGAAGAATCTAAAACATGAGAAAATGCAAGCGGGCTATAGAATTCACTGAATAAATGGTAGCTACTTTTTACATCCAGGTATAGATTGTGAACATTTCTTATCCCCACAGATGTATTAATCTGCATTCCTTTTTCTATTCCTCCATTTCAGCCGGAGATGGTTCTCCAAAAAGCAAAATCCCACTTTGCAGAATGTTGTAGTAGAAAAGATTAACTGGAAAAATTTCACCTATACATTCATATGTAGTATGATATAATATCTGATATGTGTATTTTATGATGTGTGTGTGTATATGTATATTCATACACTCATACACATATATATGAGCAATATATGTAAATATAATTCATTTATTCATTCATAATTTGGGTTAGATATATTTTTACTATATGGACTCACAGATAATAATGCACGAAGCAAGCATATATATGTGTGTGTATTCAAAGGGCAAAACAGGAAGAAGAAAAGAAGGTGAAGGAGGAAAAGAAAGTAAATAAGCTTTTTTCCAGGTCCAGAACATGGCAATGTTGAAAGGAGCATCTTCTAGAAGCAAACCAATCCTGCAATATTAGCAGTTCTTAATGCAGTAAGGACAGCACTGTGAAAGTCCATCTTTGTCCATCCAGATTACTGTCCCTGAGCAACACCAAGGACAATTTCTTCCAAGTATTTGTAGCAGCACTGGTAAATTGCCAAGGACCTCTCTAATTTCTTTGCAGGCTTTTCTGAACACTGCTGAAGTTTACTATGAATCAATGGGCATTTTTCTTACCTCTAGCAGATTAGCTTCTGGCTTTTCTATCCCTTTCAATTTCCTCTTTCTCCTGCATCATATTGTGAATAAGTCTCATTATAATATCATAAAAAAATCAAAATTTTAGTATTGCTCATTAAAAAGATTATATTCTTTTATAGAATCATATGAAAAAGAAAATTGTAATCAGGTTCCCTTAAATAGACAGCGTGACTTTAATCAGTACATACTATAATTCACTGATAAGAATTTAGGCCAACCAAGGAAGAGCATTCCAAGCACAGGAACATCTGTGACTAAAGCACCAAGCAGTCTTTCTACCCATGTACCAAGTTCAAGGTGTCTGATAAGCCACCTGGCTACACCTGGGCATTGCAATAACCCCAAGCTGGTATTACATCGTTCAGCTGGGGAAGGTCTTGTTGCTGGGCACCCAGCTGAGGGGCTTATGGCTCTCTCTCTTACGAGACACAGGAATATTTGACTATCCTGCAGGCGAAATGTGCAGAAAACCGTGGGGATGGGCATCTTAATAACAAAGGCTGGTAGCGACGGGTAACTTTGCAAGGCTGTGCCCCTGCACTTTGGCTTCTTTTGCATTGTTCCTCATTCTGAGAGGCTTCTGTGACATTGGTTGCCCAAAATGTGCTCCTCAAACCTTGAGGTTTCTTCCTTCAGTAAGTAAACTTCTTCTGAAACCCTGATGTCACCCCTTAAGTACGCCTGCTTTCCCCTTACTTTGTTCCTAAACTCACTTGCTATATGCTATTTACATTTCAGCATTCCTTCCTATAACTTTGTCCTGTTAGTTTTCCTGCATGAAAACACTCTTCTTCCCCATGACAAATTATTGGGCTATAAGAATGTACTTAGAATTATATTGATATGGTCAAGCTTCACTGTCCTTTTCATTCAGCATGTTCTTTAAGTAATACAACTAATAGGTGTCCACTTTTATCCATGGATAAAACCATTTTATGGTTTTATCCATGCCTTGTGACTCCTATCTCCTCTCTGTTCAGTGCTAAGGGTAATATATTTCTTTCATTTTACCCTGGAATGTCAAACATTTTTCTCTCTGTTCTTAATGCCCCTGTTTCCATTTGTAAACTATAACTTCCCATAAATTATGCAGACAAGCCAGATAGATAGATGTAGAGATATATTTTGCTAGTATTCTCAGATTTAATCCTTGGTACATTACCTGTTCTAGCATTACTATTAATTTGTTTATTCTCTCTTTGTTCATAACAAAATTATTTATCATTTAGCAGCCCTCAACCTATTATGTTCTGTCTCCAGATTTCCCTCTTAATTACTCAATCTCCAAGTGACCTCTTATTTCACACATTGGTAACATCTTTATTATTTGCTTTGGGCTGCACTTGATTACATTGATTGTGCTTTATTTTAGAGGATTTTTTTTTGCAACAAATGGTCTTATGATTTATGTTTGTAGAGTCCCCTTTTTCCTTTTTTTGCTATCTGCATTTCCACAGCTGTGTACATTGTTTCTTCAGATTCTTCTTAAATGTGTTTTTTTAACTCACACTACACGTATTTTGTCAGTGTTCCTGCAATTAGGAGATTGGGATAAGGAAGACCCCTCCTTAATATTCCCATGTCTTTGCCCTGCCTTCATTTGGGCTTGTTCCTCACCGTATTTCCTTCTAGATGCATTTGACCACAATTTCCTTCACAGGACAGTGTATTACATTTGATGATGAACAGTGTGATTATTTTTGCTTCTTGGATAGTAAAAACCTCACTCAGGTAACTCATCAATGTATTATTCTGGTTACATCTCCAAGACCACTTCTTACCAGAGTGAGGACTGTTGTCATGTCGCCCTCAATTTTGTTTCCTTCTGCTGTTGTATTTTACATGTCAGTTAGATGGGGACTTTCCTGGGCCATGGAGTATGCTCTGTATTTCTGGTCTGCCGAAAGTATATTGAGACTCTGTTCTCCTGCTGAGGTTCTTAGATATTTCTATAATATAAATAATAATTGGAGAGCTTCCCTATCTTTGTTTTTGACAGTATGTTGTATCCTGTGATTATGACCAGCTTGATATTGACTTTTAAAGCTGTGTCTGTTTTCTTTCTCCGCTGCCTCTCTCCCCTCGTTGCTTCCTGCTCCCCAGCTCTGCAATTCGGGGTTGCCGCTTGAGCTCACCCCAGTCTCTCATCTCCCTATTCACACCAACCATGCAGGACTCTTCCCCCTCTGACTTCTCTCTGCAGAGAAACCCCTTCATGGCATGTTAGCCCGCTCCTGGAGAAATCCCTCATCCACCCTTCGTGCTTGGATCTCCATGCTGTATGCTATTTTAACATAAGGAGTTTACCCAGGAAAATGTGAAAGAAGCAGTAACCAGGCATTTATGTGACAGTGAATGTTCCCTGGTACCACTAGGAGGACCTATATTTCTGTCAGTCATGAAGTGTCAAGTTTTATTTTGATTGCAAGGCCACAAAGCTAAGCCTGCCCACCCTAATGACAGTCATATAGGTGAGAACCGTGACAGTAGGAAGTTAAGAACAGCATGAAACGAGGAGTTGCCAGGTACGAGGCCCATAAAGTTGCTTCAGAATTTTACTCCTGACTGTTATTAATAGGTCAGCAATGGGTCAGCAGTCTATTTTTATAGACTTTTAAAATTTTGTCAAAATTATCATAAACTTAAAAATGTTTTCCTAATATCAAGGATGACTAGAAATGAAAGAATGGAATGATAAATATAGCTTTTTCTTTCTTATTCGGGTTACTCACCCTTGCAGGTGAGTTTCTGTACAGTCAATTTTACAGGTGAGTTTCTGTACAGTCAATTTTACACTTTTCTTATTATCAGTCCATACAAGTAGAGACCAGAGTTGAAATGGGAATTCTGATGTACTGGTACTAAAATGTGCGTACTGTGATTTCAATGCAGATGCTCTCCATGGGAAATTCTGGTACATCTGCTTGGACTGTTATGACATGCCAATCTATTTTGTTCGCTTTTGTTTTTTTCTTGCCCCCAATATTAGAAAAGGGGAAAGAAACATTTTATAAAACTGGAATGCCATCCCACAAACCTTAGCAGGTTTGCCCAACGGCAGGAATGGATTTGAATTAATTCTGTGTACAGTGCATTTGCAACTGGTCATAGAATCATAGAATCATTATGGAAGACTTTCAAGATCAAGTGAGTTTAGGAATGAAGTAAGGGGAAACCGTAAGCCCTTCCACATCATACCTGTTAAATCATATCCCTAAGTACCTCATCTACATGTTTCTTGAATATTGTTAGGAATAGTGACTGCTGGTGAAGAGTCTATCTTCTTCCTTTCAAAACTTTTTATTTAAATATTGCTATTTTATTGTTCTTTTTTTCAGTCTAACTGAGTATAGAATTAACGTGCCTGAGAAAGAATATATCCTGGTACAGAAACAAAATAAAACAAAACAAAAGAACCCAAAAACACTCTGTCATGGATTTTGCTTACGTTATGAAAAAAATCAGTATCTGGTGAGTCAAAACCAAGCATGGTTAATATTTTTCTCCAAAATCACTGAACATGGGAAAACCACTATGATTTTCAAATTTCAATTAATTTTCTGTAATGACCGAAGGGTATTATGGCTCTTCACAGGTTTCATGAAATTTAAGATATTTAAGAGATCAAATGATTAAAACTGGATATGAACATAAGGAAGAGAATATTCCCAAACAGAGGGAATATGCATTTAAGCAAAAATGTTGCAGATATCCTAACAAATGTACATATGTAGTGAACTAGGAAGGAAGGAAGGAAGAAAGAAAGGAAGGAAGGAAGGAAGGAAGGATAACATTTGCCCAGTTACCATAACATACTGTCTTGATTTATACAAGTAACTTAGTGGAGGAGGAAAGAAAGAAAAAGTCATATCAATGAATGTTGATTGTCAATCTGCTGTTGATTGACCACTTATTCTTATGAATGTAATTAGTCCATCTGGAATTATTTTGGGTCATATACCTACAATTATAGAGGCCATTGATCGATAATATCCATAAACTTTACTTCTTTTAGAAACCCAAGACTGTAGTTCACTTTGGCTCTGAAACAATTTCCAAGCCAAACACAGTTGTCTATGAAATTTGGCATGAAGCCACAAACCACCTCTGGGAAGGACATCTTTCACAGCCCTAGTTCTTTGTAACCTTATTGCCATTGAAAGGTAATGACAAGTGCTATGAAATGGCCGGTATAAACAGCAATATTCCTCCTCAACCAGCCCATTCCACACACTATATTGCTCCATTCAGTTTCCAGCAGAACTCCCCACTGACTTCAATGAAGATTTAGCTTTAAAAAAATTGCTGGCATAATATGGTCCCTTGCCAATAACAACGATGAGTTTTTATTTTCTTTCTGAAGGGATAATAAAAAGAAACATAGAAATTCATCATTACTGTTAATTGTAGATTCAAATTGTTAATTATTTGTGATAATTTCCTGCACTTTGTCCTGTTATTACATATTATTACTTTTTGTTATCAAGGTTTCATGCAAACAGTTGCACATATGGGACAAGATATCATGCAGAGCACATTATATTCTATGAGAGTTTGCTGTGAGCAGCAGGTGCCAACTGAATCTGAAAAATTCCTTGATTGATTTTCATACAAGATATCCATAGAAGATAAATTTAAGAAGTAATTGGGCTATTTTTAAAGAATTCCTTATCCTACTAAGGTTTGCAGTAAGAGATTGAGGAATGCAATAATACTGTCTTGAGTATATGTAAAGGAATTTTTAGCTTGACCTTGAATAATATTCAAGTGGATGGGATTAAAAGTATCCTGAAGATATATTGACATTTTAGGATCTGGATACAAGCAGACAGTCACCTATCTTCTTCTGGTCCCTCAATCTTGTTATGAAAACAGAATCGGAAATAACTTTAGAGTTGAGCTTTGTATGTACAGATATGACGACAGAAATGTATTTATTAACAAACTTCTAAGCTGTCCTTCAGCTTCTAATTAGTAACAAGGGAAAAATAAAAGTATGTGGGTAAATGTAATTTATTTTTTAAATGCTCTTGCTGAATTATTGACTGTTATCTGTGTAGGTTAGATTACTAGGCTTCCTTCCACTATTTGATATAATTGTATTGTAAGAACCAGCTATGACCACTAGGAAGCTACAACAGATAAAGCACTGAAGCCATAACTCATCCAGGCGTTAACTATACTAAATATCTTTTATAGTTATGGGACTTACTCTTTAATAACTAACAGAAACATTAGATCTAAAATCACAGGATTACTGTCAGGAAAAGGAAATTAAATCTGTAGAAAAGCTAAAAAAATGAATGTAAGAAACACATCAAAAGGAGAACCTTGGCTGACTGTGAAATTTTATGTTTTTTTCATTATGAGAAACTTCATTCATTCATATTTGTCTTTTACAAAGGATTATGAATTGAGGACTACAACTCCATAAAATTTATATTTTGTCATCTGGTTTGATTGGTGGAATTGTGTTATTGAGAAGGATCCTGAGATCATATTAGCCAGGAAAGAGTAATGCACTACACCCCCTGGAAGAACAATACATGTTCTTATCTACCCAGGCAGGCAATCAATTCTCTAGTGCATATATCAATATGGGCTAGAAGTCCACTATTGGCAGATTATGTGGATGAGGTCTTGATATGGGCTTTGCCAGCAATGATTACCAGAGCCCAATCCACTGTGGGTTAAACAAACAAGCAAGCAAGCAAACAGGAAAACAAAAAACATGGAAAAAAACCCACAACTGATTAATTGTCAGCACTGTGAATTTATTTCCATAACATGATAACATAAATGCTCCTCTCCGATGTACAAGTACATATGGTGTATGATCCACCTTCATCTGAAACCTAAGGAAATATATTATTTTAAAATATTGAATATGGCAAAATGTCTTCTGCTTTTAGGAAAATCAACTCAAATAGAAGTTTCTTTCTGTTCAACACCAAATGAACATAAATATTTGGGTCACATTCTCACAGTGCTTGCCATTTTCATGACTTTCCAGACAAAAGAAAGAATCAGTAGACATAGAAAGAAGTTCTAAATCTTCTTCTAGTTGACTGGAAGTGCAGAAGAGAATTCATGATTACTTTAATGGACCTTCCAGCTAAGAGCTAGCACAGGAAATTGGTATCTTGTGCTCAGTTTGCCAGCTTAGATTTGAAGACATACTCATGCTTTCAAATAATGGAAAATTATTATTTTCTCATTTACCTACAGTTTCGGGTAGTGATTAATAAATCAGGTAGCATCAAGGATAAAGTCTAAATACATTACATGCTTACTGGGACCCAGGCTTCAAATCCTGATCTCCCTGAAATCTGTCATGATCTCTCACTGATTTTCTAGGGCTGAGATCTTGTTCCACAACTTCTGTGGTGCCCTGCTGATTTCTTGGCCTCTGCACATCAACATCAGCCTCTCCTGCGAAGGGCCCGTAATGTTGTTGACTCGCTACGCACTCCTCACACACCAGTCTGAGGCCATCAGTATGAGAACCCCGAACGGGAGAGGAAGGGTGAGCACCAGGAAGAGCAAGTGCATTATATACACCCAAAAGAAGTAAGTGTATAACAGTTTTAGCTATATTATTATTACCGAGATTTTGTTTTCTTTATAGTAGTAACTTTTTTTTTTTTTTTTTTACTTTCCTTTTCTGAAGGAATAGACTTCGAACTAATAATACTCATTGTTTGATCAGAATTTGCTAATCGTTAGTTTTTGGCTTTGCATGCCCTTTCTGCCCACAGCAAGATGTGCATAACATAATTCAGTTACTGAGCTTCGGTTACGTCAAGATCAAGGTGTCTGGAGGCCTGTAGAGGAGCAGAATCTGTGGCGCCTGGAAAAGCTTCGTTTGGAAAATGGGAGGAAGCAGGACTCTTGGGAAGCCCCTAGAGTAAGCATCAACTGAGCATCAACTCCTTGGATGCTGCCTTTAAACTTGAAGGTAGCAAAGATAAAACAGGGAGCTTAACACAAAGTTCATCCAACCTTCCATGCCCATTTAACTGATACAACTTATAAAACACATTTAAGGTTAAAGTCATGAGATTTTCCTCTGCAGAAAGTTGCAACTCTCTTCTGAAGGTGGTATTTCAGCTTAGCTTTTCCACCCACCTGCGATAACTGAAAGGAAAAATACACTTGTACAAAGAGCCTAACCACAACCTCACAAAAAGTGACCATGGCAATTACTGCTTCTTTGTACTCGTACAGGACAGGGGCTCATTTTTGACTTCTCCCAACTTTACTAAGACCATTTGTGATCCCAGCAGCACTGAGATGTGACACCATGTTTGCAAGAGGATAATTTTTTGTGCTCTCCACCATAACTATCAAAGAGACAGGGCACACTTTGTATCCACAGCACACTTTGCTGTTTACCATACACATCCTCACTCCATTTCTGCATCTGTATTTCTGAAGAGCACATGATTTTCTGTGTTGGTAAAAGAGAGGATGGAGTAGAGGCCACTCTGTTTCCCCCTGGAGCGACCTCTTCTTGAGTGTGGATGTCCCTGCGCTGGGCAATGTGGAGTAAGGCAGGACAGGAGAGGGTTTATTGAGATCTGACAATCCATACAAGAGGCTGGAATGAAAATGAGACTATAACAGAAGTGTTTTATTTCTCTCTTCTGGGAGATTGCTTAAGGATGAATTTAAACTGGCATAGGTATTATACAGCACACTGCATCCTCATACATATTAGCAATCCGCATGTTTGCAGTTGGGAGTTGAAAAAAAATAAAAATCCTTCCTATTATCAACCAGAAATAAACAACCTTGAGTCATAAAATATGAATTAGCCAGAGGATTAGTCTGAGGATAAATTTTCATCAAAAGGGCTATTTTTCATGCTTTATAAGGGATTTACAAGAAGCCCAGAGTATGCCATGGGAGAAATGAAGTCCTCCTCAAGCTTTACATTGTTTTGCCACCCCTTTCATAATACTTGTTTACGTTTTAAAGGGGGGAAAAATGTACAGTGAGGTGGAACGGTTATTGACCAGATTGATCATGGGAACAAATCTGCCGGTGGTAACCTTGTTTAATGATATGTTGCTGGGCTCAGCACCTTGCTGAGGCTGTGATTCTTCACCGGCTGGGCCCGCATGATGGATCACGGTAGGAGGCTGATGGTGCAATCACTCACTGGCAGCCACTGACACCTGCACCAGCCTGACACCCGTCCCCTCTGGATGTGTCAGCCAGCCTGCGCAGCCTGCTGGGACACACGGCTATTCCACCAAACCGGCAAGCAGAAGTTCTTTATCTACCTGGCGACTCGGCTCCTTCCGTAGGACGTTTCTTCCCTTTTCCTGCCCATTTCACTTCAGCTCCATTTGCAGATTGATCCCTTCTTCATGCTCCTTGATGAGATCCAAAGCTGACTGAGAAGCCTGAAAAAATACAGCCACTAAATCTAGGGAGAAAAAAAAAAAGTGTCACCTTGCAGAAGTATGAAAATAATGTGTATTATTTACTTGTTTTTTTTTTACAGAGAATCTCTATCTGCGCGTGCATATCCCATTAGCCAGAAAACTACTGTCTGTAAATACGACAAAACCCTCATCTTCTGTGCATTATTTTAAGGAGAAAACCTTTTATTCTTCTTTATGCTGTATGCTAAACCTTATGATTTCTCAATTAAAAACAGGGACAGAAAAATAAGCAAATATTATTCCTCTGTAGAACTTGTCTGTACTATTCCTCTTTTTCCTAAAACCTCAAGAAAAATCTGAAAGCTAATGTGTGTGACATTATTTTAGATTCTTTAATATCATAAATAGGTCTGTGATTCTACTGCTCTAAAAGCAGGTACTTCCACATACACATAGACACTAGGTGCACTGTCTGCCAGTCAGCTGTCTGTAGATCTTAGGATCTACACGGTATTAGTTCATTGGTTCTTTGGTATTCGTTCAATGGTTGGGATTTTTAATAATTTCTCAGTTGTATAATATAAATAGTATGTAAACAATATTGAGTCACATAAATTTTAACATTTAAAAACAGATCTAACCTATGAAATAATGATTACAATTAATTTTCCCATCTAGCTTCCTCCCTAGCAATTGCTGAACTTTTGGGAGGAAAAAAACTTTATTTGTATGACAGGTCATTATAATGATTTAAAAAAAAAAAGTAATTTTCTTGCGAAGAAGGCTCTGTCACATGCCTTCCCAGTCTTTAATTTTATATAAAGGCCCCTTCATTATTTCAGAGCACAAATCCGCGGTGCTCTTCAGCAAAAAGAAAATGGGAACACCAGTTCAGCTTCCATGTTGCTTAATTTCACATGGACTAGTTCTACAAATTACACACATCTGTTGTTACACGTCACTGTAAATTCATGTATATGTGTGTGTGTATATATATATATTTATATATATATATATTTCACCTGGTGCTAGAAGCGGCTGCACAAGCATTATATGAGCTACCCTGAGCGCCAGGGTAGTAGAAGCTGCTACACAAATGGAGGGTGGATGCTTAACCCTCATTCCTCCTATTTTTTTTTCTAGGTTAAAGGGCTATGTTCTAGAGACAAATTTGCTCAACTTCCTTTTCTTGTCTAATTTAAGCCAATGGCAACCAGGTCTTGTAGCCTCACGAGCAGCCTGAGCTCTCCCTCCTGCACACGCTCCCGCTTTCATCAAGTGCACGAGCGGAGGTTGCAGTGCTGCCTTCTGAGCTTCACGAGGCTCTGAACGCAGCAACATCTCTTCCGAGGCTGGTAGTCATTAAACTACCTGCTTAGGGACACTCGGTCTGCTTTTTTCTGCTGAATCTCTTATGACCATGTGGGGTTGCTGCATGGGAGCACGGTATGATCCAGTATGTTTGTGTGCATCCCGCATCCCGCTGAAGGGAGCTGCTCCTCTGAGTAAAAAATGCAACATCTGAGCTAAACATCACAAAGATTTAAAAACACCTAACAATTTAGTCATTGCCATTTGACAATCATTACAAAATGCAGGTAAAAGATTTCTCTCCCCAGCAGGAAGAGTTGCTGCCGTAACTGCGTGCGCACACACGCTCACACTCACACACGCACAAGCGCAGCTGGGTACCAGCTCACTCGATAGCTGAGGCCGGCTCATCCTCCTCCTTTCGGGTAGCAATTGCATATGCAGCTGCTAAGACAATGAAAACGCTTTTCCAGCTGCAGCATCTGGCTCTCTAGCAGACTCATTTAGCAGTTGTGTTGGCAGCTTTGGATTTGCCTCTGGGTCTATCGTGTGTTTATAAAGGCAGTGGACTGTCAACCTACACTCATGTGTGTGCCTGTGTCTGCGTGTCGCCCTCATCCTTGTAGACACCTGCCTTTCTGCCTGTATTTGCTCACTGAAAATATGCATAAAACCTGGAGAAAACAAGCATACAACTCCCTTGCTACTCATTTAAGTGAAGTTATCTTCTACCTATACACACAACTCTATTTCCTCAAGTTTAGTCATCTTCCTTTCAATAAACATCCATTTCATTTGTATCAAAGTTAATTCTTTAGACAAATTCTCTCTGTTACACAAGAAAACTGCACCTTTATATGTCTGTGTATACAAATCACTTCTTTGTGACTAAGACCCTTAATGCTGCGATATCATAATAAATGGAAGGGGACATTTTTCATGTTACAATAATAAATGAGGTGTTAAAGGAATATCCTGATACGTGAGCATTTTACAACTACTGCTTGTTGCTTTGTGGCAGCTGTAAAGCAGGGCTCACTGAATTAGCCATGATGTACTACTCCAGGGTGATGTTAATTATACTACAGTGGTAAGCATTTTTTAAGTAGCTGCTTCACATTTCTTCTTCTTTGGGTATAACACAGTTGCAAAGGAAGGGTTTAAACTGCATGTAAGTACCCCATCTGAAATTAATGTTCAATGGGAACGCTTTCCAAAATGCTGCAAGCCAAATTAGGTGCAGGGAAAAAACTGAATCCTTGAATGATTATGCTATCTTGGCTCTGTATTTTAAACACGAAATAGGGAAACTCATTGCATATTACATATAAATTGTCTGTACATAGATACATTTACTAATAACCGAGCAAATAGGTTGTTATTTTTCTTCATCACTGTAAAGGCTGCAGGTAAAACGCAATACATACACCCTTTTTTACCTGAAGTGTTCATGAAAGAAAAGCGATCTTTTCAAAACTGCAAGGGCATGAAAGTGCATAAGTACCTGCTGGCACAGTCCTAAAGCTCCCTCCAAATTATTTCAAAGCACAAACTACAGTACAGTATAGACAGTCCAAAGTGAATGCTAATTTATTTAGGCTACTTTTTATTAACAGTAAAAATATTAGAAAAAATAGAGAAATCAAATATGCAAAATTATTTTTAAAAGAAATTTGTAGTAGAAAGTGATTTTGACAAAATCTTTTATTGATGTAAAATAAATAGAGTCCTTGCCTTTGCATTTTGAGCCAGTTTTGCTTATAAAAATAAAATATGAAGGGGTACGGGATGATAAATTAGGCTTCATCAGTTGGTATCTGAGAGCTGCCCCTTCCTGCAACTGAATACTATAAATCTCGATGTGAACTGAAAATCACAAAATGGAATTTTAAGTGGCATTACATATTTTTGTAATTTCTTAATACCTTTAAAAGAAAACAAGGCTCTATTTCCCCTCAAACCACTTGCAATAATATTTATATGTTCATTTTGATTATGTTTGTAAACATCTATAGAAATCTTTGGGGACTGCAAAAAAGTCCCAGTGAAAGAAATTTTGCATTTTAAAACTGGAGACCCTTTATGCAAATTATTTTGCCTTTGGGCATTTCAGGAAGAAATGAAGGAACTGGAGGATATTATAGTTTTACATAACACTGGTGAGATTGTTGTCATCTTTGATCTTACATCAGCTAGTCAAGATCTTGAACGATCATAGGCAAAGAAACTTAAAATCTCCCCAGCTGAACAAAAATGTGTCAAAGATTCTAACTGCATAAATTATTACAGTATATCCTAGAGTGATAATAGTTCCTCTAGGTAGACTGCCTGGTCATCTGTTATACACTGGAGATATAATTTTATTACATTTTTGTTGCACATATAACAATCTACTAATGTGTATTTTAACCTATTTTTCTCACCAGGAACATCGATACCAAATTAATCTTGCATAGGCAATGCTGCACTGAAAATTCCGGCCTCTGTCAAATAACTCTGATTAATAAATTAGTCAAAAGGCAGGGAAGATATTCAAGTACGTGGAGTACTAAAGGTGCTCTCCATTAAAGCAAGGGAAGGAACTTGATAAAGCAAAAGCAGTTATAGTGTTTTGAAAATATTCACGTAAGCAGGTTCTATGCTTTCCCCCTTTTCCTCCCATTCCTGGATCATTACCATCTCCAGCTAGGAGCTATATTTAACTTTTAGGGAATATGACCTTTACATTATGTGCAAAGAAGTAACAATTCGGAGCAGCACAGAACCACCAATCCCAGCAAAGTTTCCCTTTTCCCTACAGGTAGCATGAAATGGAGCCAGAACGCCGGGGCCCCATCTGAGCGGTGCCCAGCCCCGCAGTCCGCGCGAGCCGGCCCTATCAATCACGGCAGGATAATGCATAGTGGCTGCACCTGTGACAAGAAATGATGGAGTGCTGAACACAGGCCCGGCTTCGCCTGTCGCTTTGTGCATTTGTATTTCTCCAGGGCCGCTTTGAGAATCTGCAGAACTTGGGGTGGAAAAAAAAAATAATAAATATATATATTTATTTTAATTCGGTTTGATTATCGGACAGCAGCAAAATGTCCAGGTCTGGTGATGAACTGCAGGCTAGTGAGATCCCAAATTCTATTGAGGCAACATAATTGTACCAGGTGCAATTTTATTAAGGGGTAAGCAATTTAATCTGGGTACAGTAAGTAAAGACTGTGCCTTTTTGCAATCCATTTCTTCTCCCTTATAACAAAGTGTGAGGATTTCAGTTTATCATAACAGCAAGATACAAAAGAGCTACCACTCAATACACTTTAGATACCTGGAGATATAAAATTCTGAAAATGAATGATAGATCCTTGTACAAATTTCTTCAAAAGTATCCCTTACCTTGATAATTTTAAATCATTTCCTCATTATTATTTTAGGGCAGAAAGAGCCTTAAGTAACTGCAGTTAAAAATTATGTTAGCTCTCTTCTGCAAAAATTCAGGTAAGCAAGAAATGTGGTCATGTTTAAAGGAAATATTTTCCTTCAGATTTAATCTAGAGTGAGTATTTCCTTTTATAAAATCTCCACAATAATTAATAATATAACTGGTCATACAAACAAAGTTTTTTTTTGTAATGGCATTGAATTTTATAATGCAGATTTTTATTATGCGGCTTGAAAAAATGCTAATTAACATGGTTAAAAACAAAATATGAGGGACATGCAAATCCCAAGTAAAAATCACGGCAGCCTCTCCTGCAATAGGCATGTCCCAATCCTACTGGAAACAGACAGACAAAGGCGACATCTATTTTCCTTTTGTGACAGTTCATTTTTTTGTTAAGTCTCAATATTGTTACATGCACAGGATGAAAAACTCTATTAAGAAGGGTGTGCTGGAGAATGCAATCTTTTATTCTCTAATACGCCCATGACAGCGCGGATAAAACGCTCAGAGAAGCCCTTCAGGGCTGAGTTTCTCTGAAGGGGAGGCTGCCGCTCGGAAGTTCTGCAGGCAGCGGCGCGAGCCGGCGCGCGGCCGACAGCAGCAGCGTCGCCTTCTTTCCCGGAACTTTTCCCACTGCCCGGCACATTTCACAATGAAACCTCAGTAGAATAGCTGTGTTTTTTTCTTTTTTTTTCTTTTTTTTTGTAATTTAAAAAAAATTACATCTGATGAAGGTGGACGCGGATACTTCAGCGCTGGTGGTGGATGCACCACAGTGCCAGGGAATGCTGCTGCCGGAGGACAGAACTTCTGGGGAGAAGCAAACAGGGGACTCAGACAAAGCCCCGCAGCCCAAGGACGCACACATGGACACACGGACGGGGCCAGGGAAGGTCTGGCCCGTCCCAGTTTGGTTCTGTGCATCCCAGCCTGTCTTGGCCCTCCCGGCTGCTCCTGCAGCTCTGGCAGTCGCGGCTGCTCCGGCCGCGCTGCCGAAACCCCTCCGGGCGCAGGGAAGGCGGCAGCGATGCTGCTCGCCCCCTGCTCGCGCTGCCCTCCCCGTCCTGCTCCGCCGGGGCTGTAAAGGGAGCGCGCGGCCCTCGCCACCAGCCCGAGGCAGGGGGAGGCGGCGGGAGGCCGCCGTGCCGCGGGGGACGCGCATCTGGGGAGCGCAGCATCTGCTGCGTCTTCGCCTCGTCCTTCCGACTCGGGCTGCCCTTGAAGCGCCGCGGCGGGGGCAGCGGCCGGGGGCACCGGGAGAGCGAGGGAGAGTGAGGGAGGAAGAGCATCGCACCCCCGGCATCCCCGCCTGCCGCCCCGCACACAGCGCTGCCCCGGACGGAGCACGGCGCGGGGCAGGTTTCGGTGAAGGGAATGCAGGAAAGAGGAGAGAAAAGCGGGAAATGGAGGAGGAGGTGGCAGAGAGGAGGCAAATCCCGGCAGGATGGCATGAGATGGGACGGCAGCAGGACAAGGCAGGCAGGCAGGGAGGGAAAAGCAAAGCGACAGAAAGGAGGAAGGGCGACGGGCGCCACTGCCTCCGTTCTCCCTCTTCCCTTTCGCCCGCCAAGTGCTGAACTGATTAGAGTGTAATTAAGGCCATAAAACCCTCGGCTTATCCACCTGTTTATTCACTAAAGTCGCGGGCTCATCAGGCAAATTAGCTTCTTCCAGGCTGCACGTTGGGCCTAGAGCTGGCCTGATTAATGAAGTTTATTGGGAGCTGTTAAAAGCATTAACTGAAGGAAATCTCGGCAATTCGTCATATTTAAGGAATGGAAATTAAATCTCCCCATGCAAATGAGGGGAGGCTCCGAAGCGGCTCCTCGCCGGGGTTACGAGCGTGGGGGCGGCCCCCTGCCCACCACGGCCGTGAGTTTGCCAGTCGCACACAAAGGGAAGCGGCAGCTTCCCGGGACACGGGCTCCCGTGCGGAGCCCCCGGCAAGAACCAGGCCTGGGATGAGGCCGTGCCCTCCCGGGCAGACTCGGAGACCGTGACGAGCCGGAGCCCCGGCGGAACAGCACGGACCGGAGTGAGGTGGTGCGGTCTGGCCAGACGGGAATCGGAGCCGGAGCTGCACGTGCCCCAGTTTTAAAAGTGTTTTCTCCTGGGATGTCAGTCTGGTTTTATTTCTGGCATGAATTGCATTTTCATATCCTAAGCTTCATGAGCCACAGCGGTTTTATATTAACAATTTATAATAAAAAAAGCGAAATTACGAAGGGTCACGACAAGGAGTGAATGTCCTGAGAGGGGATAATGAGAAGAAAGGAAGGTCAAAGCCAGCCACTCTGCCTCTCTATTCCTACTTAGTGTTAAGGTCACAATCTTACTAGGTTTAGAGTTTATTTATTTTCAGTGCTTTCAGAGTAAAAGAAAAGACCATTTTCTTACATCTCAAATAAAAGCTGTTTTTACCCAAATGCTCAGTTGAGAACATGATGGAGAGGGAGGAGGGAGCAGAGAGAGAGAGATCTTCATATTTGATGTAATTCTTATTCTGCATGTTTCTCTGTCTAATTATTACAAAGCTAATTATTTGTTACAATTATTGGATTAACAGTTTGCTAATCAGTTTTACTCTCCTTCGTAGATCATTGCCAGAACAGGGAAATGCAAGGTGAGGATGTTGCCTGGCTTTCCAACAGAAAATTAAAATCCCGTTTTCATTACGAATTTGTTCAGCTGCTTCGTGGTTTACTACCACGGCAGCGGATTCTGTGTAGCAGATCTTGTGCAGCATCTTTCTTCTTATACCGATAATTTTCAAACTTTGTCAGTGGGGAGGGTATTTGCCCGCAGCAAAGGGAGCCTCCCCCCTATCATGTCCCATCCCCTTCACAAAGCGTTTCCCTGTCGGAAGGCGACGCGAGGGGAGCAGGAACCACTGTCCTCTGCAGACAGGAGTTAAAGGAACAGCCCAGCGCCGTGCTGCCCACCAGCACGCACACACTGAGCTTCAGCACACAGTAACACGCTCTTAAAAGACACATAATGGCATTAAACAAAACAGGTAGCTCTGCTGTTCTGCCCAGCACGTGCATCTTTCACCTGCAAAATGAAACAACAAGCAAACAAAAAAAGGAATATTTCCTGCATTACATATACTTGTAATCTCTTCCCTCTATAAAGATAAATGGTCAAGTATGTTTGTAACTCTGCATGTGACACTCCAATATAAATTTTCTACTGTTATTTTTAAGGAAAAGAAAGCAAAGCATTTCACTGAAAGAGCAGTGGATTATTACTTTTTAAACTGTAAATTAACAGAGCATTTCCTAGAGAATCAGACAGTGACGACATTTTCTGTTTATAGATTTTAACTGCAAAAGAAAGGAAAAGAATAGCCATCATATGCTCATTTGTGGTTGCCACTTCTGTTTTTTTTTAATTTATCCAAATGCATGCTTTAAAAGCATCTTCTAATGAAAGCAGGTAATAGAAATTTTTGCAAATAGAGTGCTTATTTTCCAGGCAAAATAAAGGTTTTGAGATTTGCATTGAATTAAGACCAGACCTGCCTGAGACACTGCTAGTTCCAAACTGGCATATTTCTTCCAAAGAAGTGAAATTCAATGGCTTGTGGAACATACCACTAAAACACTTATTTTTCTTGATTACTGGTTCCTTCAATAAATTGATTTGTCCCATTATGTGGAGTCTCTTAGTTCTACCACTAATGGAATACACTACTTTGAACTTTTTTCTCTGTTTCAGAAATAGAAGAATCTATTTAAGGAGAAATTGGTCGATCATCAAAAACCTGCAAGTATACCAAAGTCTGATATTTTGGATTATTTTTTAGAAGAAAGACATGATGTTGTGGTGAATGTCTATTTATGAGTCTAGGTGAAGCACGGTAAAGCAATGCAGTGGTACACCACTCTCCCTACCACCCCAGCAGTAGCAATTATATTAGAGACTCCTCTTCGGGAGCGATAATAATGTCAACAGGCATATTTTCTTTCACTGGCACTGATTGTGCAAGATCTCTTTTTGGAGGGCATGCCCTTTCGTGGGTGTGCATAGGTGCACGCTGCAAATTTCTTTAGAGATGTTATCCCGCTTAAATTAATTTCAAGTATTTTTATTCTGCAGTACTTCAGCTAGATTTCTTTATTCAACTTTTATAAGAAATATTGTGATTACCTCCTCTGGCAGAGGAAAAAGAAATCAGTTATTTAAACCTGCTCTCAGTACAGGTGTGTAGAGCTACAGTTATTCAATAAAAATGAAGGTGGATTGTAGAATTCAGGTACCACAAGCAGACAAAATCCAGTGCATTTTTTTTTAAAAAAAAAAGTAGTCAATTCCTTCCTTTCATATCAATAATAATAGTATAATAGCTAGTGTAACCATTATACATGACATGACCAATACTCAGGATAATCTTTGTGAAAACACTGACATATATGTGATTTTTCTTTTCTGTGCCTGATTTGGCAGCAGTGAAAACACAGAAACATATAGCCGAGGGGGCTCTAGATTATGAGAACCCTGCTCTGTCCTTGAGCAGATGCATAAGACACAGCGACCTTAGTGGGAGGAACACTAGCTGCTTTTATGGTCACAGCTCAGTCCAAAGTGACCTTGCACTTTTCCATGCTGTCTGATACTTGGGCATACCAGGGCTGGGAAAGGGTACTATTGCACTGTAACCTAATTTTTTTCTTGTCTCTTGATAGTTTACTAAACTATCAACAATGCCATTTTTGCGACTTAATTAATTCTTTTACACTGTCTCCTTCCACTGCAGTCATATTTGAATCCTTTTTCTTATTAATGTTTTACAGCATGTTTTTCAGCTGTGGATAGAACCATGATGTTAATGAATGACAATTATCTTCCTTACTTATCTGAGAACTTTAATGAAGCTTCATTAAAATTAACATGACATGATATTAGTGGAAGAGCAGTACAAAACCTTTTTTTTTTTCATTTACAACCTTTTTTATTATTAAATAGAAATTTTAACTTACTGTACTTTGCTGGGCGATTATTAGTTACTGGGTATTCACTGGTTACTCCTTCCTGAATAACTTCACAAAACTAAGGGGGAAAAGACTACCGTGCCCTTTAGAGGGATCTACTGTATCTTAGCACTTAGTTAATCCCCTAGTCAAACACACTCAAGAAAATGAAAGTTGCATGTCACATTGTCAGTGTGAGGAATTGGCTAAACACTTTTCATTTGATTCTGTTTTTCTTTTTTTTTTTTTTTTTTTCAGAAAAGACGATGCATCCTGGAAGAATGCAGCTTGTGCTGTTTTGCCTAGAGTAACTGTAAGTGGACCTGTGCTTTTACATGCAGGGTTGCCACTGACAGCCCAAAATTGCAATTTGATTTATAGTGAAAGCTTCACATCTATGGGCATTTCATCTGAGATGCTAATTAAATATAGTAGGTATATCTTACAACTCAGTTTCAAAGGTAAATTTCTGCCAGGATTAAAATGCTCTTTTGCAATGAGATAAGGCAAAAATATGTACATAAGCTGTAAGACAGTTGCAGGTTGAATTTTTGACAAATAGCACATAGCTAGTTCATGATTTAAATATATGCTTCCAGCTTGATATTTTTAGAGTAAAGGTTAAGATACTGTGATTTTATTTAGACAGAAAATGATATCTTCCCTTTGCAGTGCAATGCATTTCAAGGGAAGAATTAAGCTTTTCTAAAGTAAATCTAAATTGCAACAGCAAAAGTGTTGTAGTGCCAGTTTAATGACAGCAGTAGATTTTAAGTATGAAATGAATCAATTATTGCAAGCACAGCCCCTGTGTAAATCACTGACAGCAAACCAACCTCAGGATTATAAAATGAATCTTTGACAAGTATTCAAGGTTTCAGCATATTCTCAATAATGAGGATTAAGTACCTACTATCTGTGAAAGAAAAGTTTTATTCACTTACTAAAGAATATGTGAGTAATCATTAAGAGAGGTCAGATTAACTGAGGTACTTTTTTAAAAAGGGCATCCAGTACAACATCTGCTGGAAAATCAATGATAAATATGTCAATTTTTTAGAAAAAGTGAAAGATTAAGAGTAAGGCAGTGTAATGGAATGACTTAATGCTCTGTTTTTAAAGAATGGAGAGGAATTATAATGACATCATAAACTATCATTATGAAACTTTTTGACATTTTCATGTCAAGAAAAAGACTCTTCTTGAATCAAGAACAAATAGTGATTTCTGCTATCCATGGGTGATTCAGTTCAGTTCAAATAAATCCTGATTCTACACAGAAATATTGTGTAAAAAAAGACTCTGGACTACCCTGTTATACATTATGTTTTCTTGAGTGTAATATTTTCATACCAAAAGAAAAATAGAGTTTAATTTTTTTATCCCAGCTGAGCTTTGAAAATGGAAATCTTTTTAATTTGATTATATGAAATATTCTGTAGTAACACATATACTTTTGGAGAAACCTTTATAGTAAATATTTCATATTACTTTGCTGTATTTGCCAATACCCAAACAATATTGTATTGTATTTTTCTGTTTAACTTCCACAAAATAATGTGATATTGAGAACCAGTTTTATCATAACTGTACACCAACATCATTTCATGATAGAAAAAAGCATTGTGTTGTGTCATCATTTGTATTTTAATTATTAATGAAAGCCTCTCCTTTAAGTGTCAGATTTTTTTATGAATGTCTTATGATATTTGCATACTCTGCCTTTTTGTAGGGAGAGGATATACAGGAGGATATACATTTATTGCCAATGCATTGATATGCTTTGTCCTGAAAGATTTGCTTTGGAAAGCTTTAATAATTGATAACCCATTGATGCAGCAATGCCTTATAGTCACTGACAGGAAGGAATAAAAAAAAAAATCTAAAAAAATACTGCATTTTATTATTTGATTACAATTAAATATTACAAAGAAGTAACTGATTAAAAAATAAAAACTCAGCTACCTGTAGTAAAATAATGTGCCTGTTTTTCTGATGTGCTATATTTCCCTTGCTTCACTTTTTCCAGATTTGTATTTCTTTTATTTGTATTGGTGTATGCTTCTTCTTGATTATGGCACAATACACTCTGTCTTAGGCCTAATATGGATGATTCATAGCTCCGTCTTTTCTGTCTGCACTAAACAATCAATTCATTAGAAATAAGTGCATTATTTGTAAATTTTATAAAATAGTGCATGGTTAGTTAGCAATCATACATTGTGCAACAAGAATGAGAATGATAATTATTTCAATATAAAAAAAAGTGTAATCTTGCAAAAAACATATTTTATATTGCATTAAAAGTAAGTATGTACATTTGCAAACTATTAAAATTAGATAAAAATATGTCCATACTAGAAAGGAAACTTATGAAATACCTGTGTTTTCAATTAATGAAAAAATATGAGAGTAAGCATTTCTCTTACCAGCATGTCTGCAGATAAGAGATGTGATTATTTTGATGTTTGTTTACCTAAGACAGTTAACAGAATCACAGAATGGTTGAGGTTGAAAGGGACCTCTAGAGATCATCTAGTCCAACCCCCTTGCTCAAGCAGGGAAAGTCGTTTTTACTTTTACTTTTTTTTACGCTTTTGACAAAGTAAAGTAATTTAACAGTTAAGTCATCAAATGTAAATGATTTTGAGCTACATTTTGCTACATTTTGAGCTATACATTTTGCTGCTTCTTTCTACCAAGTGTTTTATATTACTCTTGTGCATTTTAGTAGTGCTTTTACTAAGTGTCCAGCTTTCATAGTGATTTTTAGGTGCTAGACTCAAATTACTGGCTTGTTACAGAAGCCAGTAGTTTACAAAGACGGTGTTCCTAAGTGACCATCTGCAGTTAATTTATAAATGATCTTAAAGAGTTACAGTACTTGTTTAGAAACATGCACGAAGCACTAAGCTAAGTAATAATAAGTAAAGCATTTTGGAGTAAAAACAAAATTGAGGGGATTCATGAAAATGTAAAAGCATAAACATTTGTTTCTATTGTGCAGATGGAGAAACAGAGTTTTGCAGTAAAAGTCTGGCATCTGGTGGTCCAGAGAAGAAATGGCAACCCATTCCCCAAAGAAACAAGATGGTCACAGCCTGAACTAGCTCATCGGCTTGCAACAAGCCAATTATTTCCAGTGTACTGTGTAGGTAAAGACTTTGGCTTCTGAACGACCCCCACATGCACTAGCGCAGCTTGTTTTTTGGTCCTCCTTCCAGAAGGTCTTATTTATCTTCCCAAAGACTGAAGCAATTACATATATGCAGAATTGTGAACCATTTTGAAAAGTCAGGCGATGACTCTGGCAACCCTCAGCAGAGGATGGGGATGAGACGTATCACCACTTCTCACAAATAATGCTTGGAAGACTGGAAAAGTTTAGGAGAATTTTTGAAGACTGAGACACAAACGTTGTTCTGGGAAAGGGGAATTTATTTCCCTTTCTATTCTATGTTGAGCCATCATAATATTTCTCTTCACAAGCTAATTAATGAAAAATCATTCATTTCCAGCTGCCTTGAAGTACACTGACTCAGTAGAGATCATGAAAGTCTATATGTTGAAGGAACATAAAAACAATTAGCTCTCTAGGGCAAGCTTCCCTCGTGATCATAGCAATGCTTTTACTCTCATTTTCATTATCATCCTCCCAAATCCCCTATCTTTCTGTAGGACACCTACATTACTTTTCAACATGTATATATACAATTCTTTGCAAGGTGTAACTGAATTTGACTTTTGACAAGGCTTATATTATCACTGTACTTTTGGACTTGAAAGCCAGGGGTTATTTTGCTGATCTCCTTTCATTCCTTATACTTACAATTTTTTTTCCTAGCGCCTTTTCGAGGTTATTATTTATCCAGGTGGAAAGGTTCTTCCCCTGAGCTGCACAAGAGTTCTAGGTAGTACTAGAAACCTTGACATAATGACATTCCAGATCTCTTCCCTGTCCCAGTCCCCAAACTCCCCTGCAGACCTGTTTTTTTCTTTCTACCTAAATAAAATGAAAGGACATTTAAAGGATCACTCAGCCTGAGGTATTTATTAAGAACATCCTTGTAATAACACCCTGCTTATAAAAAAACTAAGTCCATTTGCTGTAGAAATCAAACCTAAGAAAGCAAGCAGGAAGAAAGAAACAGACAGTCCCCATTTAGCAGAACAAACACTGGTAGCTACATGTACTGGTTATTTTGGAAAAGACCTTGATACCACATGGACAGGTGAAAGGAAAAGAGAGGTAATGCAGTCCGTCCCCGTGGCTCACTGCTCCCCCCGCAGCACAGGTAGCACAAGGCCTGAGGAGATACGGTCGAGGACAGGCAGCGAGCCCAATGTTTGCAATTCCATCTTCAGGGAGCAGCCTGTGATTGAATCCTGAAGGGCTTCTTATCCAAGCCACATTTTTAGACTAACTGAGAATGCATCATCTGGACACTTTAGAATAAAAAGAAAACAAAACTTTGCATGAAATAATTGAATATTTCCGCATTGCCTTCCACATTGTCCATGTAGCTGCTCAGGGAGGAATCCTCACAGTTTAGGTACATCAATGTTTATGTAGACAATCACTTTGGTACAGTATAAGTGAGTGACATTGAAATCCCCTTCTCTGGAGATCTTCAAAGCCCACCTGGATGCCACCCTGTGCTACGTGCTCTAGGTGCCCCTGCTGGAGCAGAAGAATTGGACTAAATAATCTCTAGAGATCTCTTCCAACTTCACCCATTCTGTGATTCTATCAAATACATCCCTTTCACTGAGCATGAAGAACAGTCTAATAGCCCTCTGCTACACCTCAAAGGATCCTACCAGCTTGTGCCACGTTTGCATCATAAGGAAAAAAAAATGATAGGTTAGCATTATTTTTAAGTAAGATTTCCTGAAAATGTTTCAAACAGTCACATGCAATATGTAGACAATTAGGCAAATGTTCATAGTCCTTTCAGTAAAGGACTGTGGAGGAGTTGAGGCCTTTTGATTGCCCAATGCTGTGGAACTGAATTTAGTTTTTCACAGGAATTTAAGGAAAAATTTCTTGGAACAGGCTGCCCAGACAGGTTGTGGAGTCTCCTTCTCTGGAGATCTTCAAGACTCGCCTGGATGCAGTCCTGTGCCACGTGCTCTAGGTGGCCCTGCGTGCGCAGGGGGGTTGGACTAGATGACTCTAGAGGTCCCTTCCAACCTTAGGTATTCTACGAGCATTCTATGAAACGATAAAACAAGGGTAGGCATCCAGAGCAAAGAAGACCAATGGACAAGAATGGCAGCACTAAAGCAGCTCTGGGAGCAACATTTTTGATGAGAAAGGCTGCCCGACGTTTTTGATTCCACGCGTGCAGCATTACTCCATAGTGCTAATAATGATAATTCCACGGCAGGACTTTCCATGAGCTTGAAGAATGATTTTCTTTAAGTTCATGAACACTCTCAAAGAGGAATTTTCCTGTTTCACAGATGAGGAAATTGAGTCATATAGAGTGTGCGTGAGCACCTCAGAGTCACCAGAGCACAGGCAGAACTGCGGATAGTCCTGCTTCCTAGGAACGCATCACAAGGCAATCCGTGCCACATTTGCTACAGAAACAGTTTCTGTTCTTCTTTCTGTTCAGTCCTTCAACCAAAAATCCTTTCAGCAATAGTTGAAACACTCCAGAAAACCTCCTATAAAAGCTGAGAAACCAGATAACAGCTGATTCCTACATCCCTTTCCTCCATCACATAGGCAGGCATCCCAGTGCTCAGTTCCACGCACACAAATGAGAGAGCCTATAAAGTAAGTGCCTACAACTACTTTCTCAGATATACTTGCAACTAGGCAGTTGCTGTATGCAGTGTATGCTGCTCTACGTTATACCTCCCTTTATACAGGTTTCATTATAGAGAACTACTGCAAGCGATGGTGCAGGAATAAAATAATCAAATATACAGTTGATATAATTTTGTTATTTGTCATACTTGCAAAGAAGCACATTAAAAAAAGAATAGTTTATTAATTCAGTAGATGGGCTCTGTGAAAATAGGGCTGTGCCAGATCTTTGACAAAACAGGAATTTTACAAAAGGAACAATCTTTTTCTCTCCTTTTAAAAAAAATAATTCTAAGGGCTTTCTATCAAGCAAGCTATAACGTAATAAGCATCAACGCAGCAGTGAGATGTAAATACTAGTATCGTTTTGCATATCAAGACAATTTAATGAATTGTGGACTGACTTTCACCACTCCTTTTTGCAAAAAATACCCCACATTCTAAAGCTGAATTGTGCTTGTTGTGGAGACAAACAAAAATACTCAAGATACATAGAGGCTGGGATCAGGTTTCATCTCTCACTGTATTTGCAGGGCTTGCCTGCCACTGTCAGTGTTGTCAACTCTCATGGTCTCTTTGCTTTTTACTCTGTGCTTACCTCATCTCTTCTTTCATTAAAAAATGCGAAGATTCCTCCTTGTGGATTTGCAAAGAGAAAATACAATCCCCAATGGCTTAGAAACTAGACAACAAATTAAAAATGCCAACACTGACTATTCTTCTAGCCTCTATTGAGCTGTAAAGTTAAGCCATCCTTGTGGGTGGCAAGCACCTAAAAAAGAAGCATGAGCAAACCCTGCTACACATATAATTCTGTAGAATGGAAGCTGTTTATCTCAGTAGCTGAAATATTACTAAAATAAGCACTTCAACATTCAGAAGATGACTTGTATCAGCTGAGAATAACAATGATCTGGGAAAGAGGAAAAAAAAAATCCATGTCTCTACAGTGTTCTAAGTGGACCCGCCTGAGCAGGTCCGATCTTGCACTAGCAAAGTGGGGTGGTAGCTCCTACAAGCATGTAAGATGCAAGTCTTTTCATCTGACTTGATCCTTTCATTTCAGCTTAGCTATTCTTGCTGGACACAGGGTCTATAGCAAAAGCCAGGAAGGAATTGAGGCCCACTTTGGCTGGAAAAGATGGTGATGATGAAAGAGGTGAAACTGCGAAAAACTTTGCAAGCAATTTCTCCTGAATCCTTTAATATTTGACAGAAAAATGGGGCTTTTGTGTTAAAAATGTGTCTTTTTTTTCTGCCTCAGTTGCAAAGCTCCTGACAATTGGCCAAGCTGTAAGTTTCAAGGAGTCCCACCGCTTTGGTGTGATTCAGTGAGCAGCTGAATCTGCGCAGGGCCTTTGCTGGGTGAGCGACACACAAACTTTGCAGGCTGCAAGCGGCATCCTCAACACGGCGCAGAGCCTCGTCCTGCAGCCCAGGCTGGCCCAGGTGCTAAGCGAGAGCCAGGCGCTAACACTGAGAACTTGCCCATCTCCTGCTTTAGCAATATTGTTTCCTGGCACTGATTCAGCACATTAGAACAAATGGCCAGTCTGAAGTGCTGAAGGAGCAAAAAGCAGAAGATGAATACGGGGAAAAATGGTAGACTGGAGCAAGAATGTGGTGGCAGTTTTACAGTTCAGTTTTTTAAAGCATTGGACAGTAAAGCAAGGGAAATTTGGACAAACCATGAAGGAAAAGCAGGGGCTCAGCAGGAAGGCTGGTACAAAGAATAGTATATTTACTAGGTGTTTCCCTTTGGCAGGGTTAGCTCTGTTCAACATAGCATTGCCCTCAACCTCAGCAATAAGATGATTAATTGTTAAACCTAATAAGAGGCTGTATGGCTGAAATGTCATTCAACTGATTTTGCCAAACAGAATATAGCATGGTCTGCTAATGTTTACAGTCAAACTTGGAAAGGGTTTATTAATGCACACAGAAGCCTGCAGGAAGAAAAGGGCAAAGCTCTTTTAATGCTGTCGTGAAAAACTCTTTCTGTCTCTGCCTCTGTTACCTGTAAAAGATGCTTAAATCTGACTTTTCACCTGTGGAAGGTAGCTGGAAGCTGAATCACTGACCTGTCATAGCTGCAGCAGAAATCAATGGGGAAGTGCTTCAGAGCTATAATGTGCTACTTAATACCATGTACTCTGAACAAACCAGAGTTGATATCAGAGACTTCTAAATTAAATCCCCCTGTGTCTCATTTCCCTTTCCACAAAGTGGGAATATAACAACCTCACTACACAGTGAACATGTGAAGATAAACTAATCCAGGTTTGTAAAGTCAAACTCAAGTTGTGTGTACACACAGCATGGGGCTGTACTCTGGAAACCGAGGATAAAAGAAACATTAAGCAGTTGTTTTTTAAGTGAATATCATACAGCCTCTTCAGTGAGGGAGACAAAAGTTCTCTAGAAAATCCAGTTCATGAACATGTAGCTAAAGTTTCTATTGAATGCGAGTGGGATGAAGTAGCTGCCTGACCCAAGCTCTTACTGCTCTAATGTTTAGAAATTTCGTTTAACAAGTATGTTTCAGATACACTGTCTCTCCATCTTAAAAATGAATGGTAAGAAATTAATAAAGGAAAACCGTTTTTTTATTTTTTTAATAGCAAAAGGAAATAATCATAAAAGGCAATAAAAAGAAGTTCTGGCTGATGCAGAATTAAGAGAGTCAGTCATAATGTGATGGCATCTCACATTCACTTCCTCTTTCAGAAAATTTAACCTTCCTTGGGCTGTGTGTATCTCCTATCCACTTACTAATGAAGTGCAGTCTAATGTAAATTATTGGATGCGATTAGATCGCATACCAAGATGATATAGTACCAGTAAATGTTTTCTAGTGTTGCATTAAAAGCTGAATGTTTTTGGTAATGAGTCCATTCTTTCTCATTCTGCCACTTAAAATTTGTTTTTAAACATTTAATCAAATCATTATACAAAATTAATAAGTGCTGAACCAGAAAGAGAGCCTATTGATCACAGGTGATATATCCAGAAGCCATACACTGTTTACAGTAAGTTGTCCCTCAACTGAATAATGACTTCATCATTTACAAGGAAAATCCTTCCAAATAAAAGTCTAATACTGTGATACTTAGTCTTCCTGATGGTAACCTATTGCCAAGAACGAGTTTTGTAAAGCACTTCACACAAATTTTATTGAAACTACTGTACAGTTCTTTATGTGAAGGATATGGAAGCACATAAAGTATTGTGCAGTAAATTTTGTAATGAAGGGCCACAAATGGCTTGTTAAAGATCCCCGTGTGGATGTCAGGTTTAACAGCAGGTATTGCTAGCTTTATGTATTTTTTTAGTAGTTTTTGGTCAAACAAAATATTGTCTGGAAGAAGTGTCCTCAGATAAATGACTTAATTTGTTAGTCTAGGAATAGTGTCTTGGCTCAACATGTGATCTGGCTTCTATCTCTTAAAATGTTTATCACTTCATTGTAAGCTGACCAGATCAGCAACCCGAGGTTGTACAAAGTACCATTCTGTCTATTGTGAACTTGAGCTAAGCAAATAATTTGCAATGAATAACTTATCCACTGTGGTTAAACTCCTTTTCTGCATCCATTTGAGCAGATCATGAGTTCTTGCATTTATTCATTATTCAGAATTTTTCTGTGGGTTCACTTGAAAACTTCTGTGCAAAATTGGCATCTGTTTGTTGAACAGTTTAGGACAGTTAAAACTACTCAGAGAAGCTGTGTGGTTTTGATGCTGATCTTTGATTTCCAATTAAGTGTTCATTGTAGAAATTAATGTTAGTTACATAACTCAGCAGGCACCTTTGAAATGAGCTTCTTCAAATCAGTCAATAAAACTGCTTACTTGTAAAGTCCTTGAAGAGCAAACAGTAAAGAAAACATCTATCTTATCTAATTATCATTAAATTATCTAGATATTTACAAAAATAAAGCATTGGGTAAAGTGGACCAAACATTTCTTTTTAGAATCAAAGCAAATATTCTTGCAACCTTTTCTGAACCTGAGTTAAGCATCACCTCTAGATTGCTGTTTATTTCAACAGCATTGTAAGTTACTAAAATCTTGTACTACTGAGAGCTACATACAAAAAAAAGTGTGTCCAACAGAACTTAAATTGCTGTAAGGTGCATTTCTTTAATGCATTGTTGAATTTAGTGTTTGTGGTGGGTGTTTAACCAGTTTCTCAAATAATTAAATCTCCTTCAACCAACCAGCTGCAGCAGAACCTTTATCCATGCAAATCTTTGTCTGCTTAGGACAGCAGTGTCAGGAGCCACCATGTTTCATGTTACTGTTGTTTCTGCTGGGGCTACCAATTCATGATGATTGATTGTGGGTTTTTTTTTTTTACTCTTTTATTAATTGAACTACAGCTATTGACTAAATTCAGAGAGGCCATCAAAAAGCCACACAACCGAACTCACCAATCAGTACTGATCTGGCTACGTGCAACACACTGATATTATCGAGAAAAATATTTAAAGCTTTGATATTAGTCCTTGACACTGGTCCTCTGCTCTGACTTGTTTCTTAGGACTAGACCAAAGAAACTGAAAACAGAGCAATTTTAAAGGCATTTAGGATGTTTGCCTTGTAGACACAATTTGCAGAAGAACAGCAGCAGATTTAGTTTTCTAAATGCTTAGAAAGGGAGCTTTTTGGTGCAGTGTTGCTCGCAGTGTTGCTGTGAGCACATTTATGAGTGTGCATGCCCGGATCCTAGCACGCACACTGTACTTTTAACTGCGAAGCTGTCAAAAACATGTGTAGAGGGCTCATGTACAGCTCCTGCGCGCCAGCCTGACACTGGAAACAGCTCAGAGCTGATCGGATTCTTCATCAATCACCCTGACCATGGCTGCTCAATGGGCAGAGGATTTAAGAGAGCTGATCTGCCCTGTCACTGGGAGGCAATGGATAACATGCTTGGGATTTTTTTTAAAGCCTTCCTTTGGACCACCTGGCATCAATCAAGAGAAATGACAAAGCACTGACAGGACAGACAAGCACCAGCACGTGAGCGGTTTAAAGTTGTTGTTGCTCAGCTTCCATACTGTGGTAGGAAGAGTTGCCATGCATGAAGCCAAAGCCTTAGACCTTACAGCAGTTGGCAAAGACCTTGGAAGTTCAGCATGAAACTATTGAAAATAAGCGAAACAGACATAAACTGAAAAAGACAGATAAAGCAAAGAGAAGATTATTCTTTGATAATAAAACAACAGTATTCAAGCAGCAATATCCAAACACTCCAGCATACAGAAGTGCAAAAGGTCTGTTCGTGTTATCAGGAAGCAAGGGGAGAGATTACGGGAGGACCACAGGCACGGCTGCTGCATTTGTCCTTGGGGATCTCCAGTGTGTCTCTGAAGGCTCTGCACCTTTGAGGTCATTTCTCTATTTGAATGTAGAGGTGCCTTATTTTGTCTTTTACATCAGTGAATATGATTAAACTCCTGCTGTTGTGCTAAATTTCAAAGATTGTAAAAAGTCAGGGGAATTAAAAAGGTCACTGCAGTATTTCATTTCAATAGCAAATCTGGAATAATGTTGTACAAGTACATAGGAAACTGCTTTGAAAAGAGAACTTGTCACTGAATTAGTTCTAGTGAAAAATAGCATACGTTTAGAAAAGTGGAATTCTGTTTTCTAAATGCGTAATTAGAAATAATCAGATACACAAAGAATGTTTCCTGTCAAACATGAAAGTGTAGAAAAGAAGCACAATTCCTAAATACTTGTATAATGTATCATTTGTAACCATAGGTTTAAAATTAGTAAGTCCTACTTCCATTCAATATGATAAATCCTTTATCTAGAAAGATGCAGATATAAAAGATGAGATCCATCTAAAATTGCAGAAAGTAGATATGTGTTTCATGCCTATTTGGAGAAAGAAAAGTGCACTTCTGAATGTTAAACAAAGCTCTTTGCTTTCTCTGTGTGTGTATATATATGTTTTTTCATTTAAGAGTTTGTTACAAGACATAGCTCTTTCTTTATAAAATTCTTATCAAAAGAATTCCTGACAGTTCAGTCTGGCTAATCCCAGTATAAATGTATTTCTGCAAATAATATAGCTTCCCTTCAGGGACAGAAAACCTATGCTTCCAACAGTGAACATAAAAATTGTGGACCTGTCTGAGGATCACAGGAGAGAGGCCCTAACTGAACAGTGTGCATAAGCACATGCTCTGTTATGGTGCATGAAGAGTTTCAGGCATAAGTAAGGTTTGAAGGAAACTCATCCACTTACAGTTAAGTTCCTGGCTACACTGCAACCAAAGGATGAAACTCTCTTGACTATGTTTGAAACGGTTTATCCTCCTAACACATTCCATTTAAATACAGACTACATCAAACCTGATTAGAGATGCAAATCTTGGAAATGCCAGAATTAAAATTTCCTTCACCAACCCAAAGACAGCTGCTGGAAAAATCTTACTTGACTCTTTATTTGGTCTTGTTCCAAGAGGTTGGATCTTCAGGGAATTTTGCTGTTAACATTTCAGAATTTTTACTGTGTGTTAAAAAGAGGTGTTTTTCGTTTGTTTTAACAGACCTACAAACTGTCTGGCTTGAACAACAGAAGGCTTTGAGAATCCTGAAACCATGTTCATCACTTTGCCAGATTTCAATGATTCATGCCAGAGTGTGAGAATATGAAATTCTGATGAAGATGAAATCTCCAGAAATTTTAGCAGAGTCAAAACATTTTTCTCCAGCAGGAGCCAGCTAAAATTTATTAAGTATGTAAGAGGTAAAAATAGATTATAATTTAATATAATAGGCAATCTCTGAACTGAATAAGGCCTATCAGGAAGACAGATGAAGTACAAAGAAACAGGTTATTTACTATCTTTGAAAGCCGACATTCCTCTGATCATTAAATTTATTAAATATCTATATCTATTTATATGTCTTTTTTCATGAACAGAAAAGCATTTCAGACTCGTCCAGCCAACTGGACAATAAGGAAGCAGCAGAAGAATGCTTAGCAGGCTGCTGTGTTGAATAGCCATCAGGCACAGACAGAAATCAACCTTATTATCATTTCTGCACATCACCTCTATACTTTGATGACAATGGACACAGAATTGATGCTATCAGACCTTTTGGAATAAATTAATGCTTTGGAATACACACCGATACGAAACAAAAGGAAAGTAAATTAATCTTCTAACACCAAGAGGAGTGGAGTAGAATGCTTAAAAAAGAAATGAAGCAATCTAACCCCGGTTATTCTTTTTCCCAAAGTAAACCTGAATGTTTTTTCAGGTTACAACATCCCTCTCACCTTCTCCTCTCTGCTCTAGCCCGGAGCTGGTATTGGTGGCAGAGGGGATAAATGCAATACCACAAGTGTGCTTCGCCAGTGCAGAATTCAGCCCTCTGTCATTTGAAAACTAGATTTTCCTCTCTCTTTTTGCCTGTCCGAGCACAGATGACCCAAGTGCCACTTCCTGTGGCATCCCCAAACAGCATCCTCTAACGAGTTTAGTTAATTGTACTTGTGTGGCACTTTCAGAAAGTGTCCTTGAGAGCACTGGTGTATTTTGGCCGAGCAGTATACACACGCATATAGGCAGGTGTATTTTTTTCTGCCCGTGCTCCTGAGTGGCTGGATGTGACCCCTTCTCACCAGGAAGCCGTGCTGTGGCACAGAGCCCCAGCTCCAGCACAGCTCTGGGCTCGCCCAAGGATGCCCGTGTGGCACCAAGGCACAACCGTGCAGAGGGTCCCTGCAGCCCATCCGCACCTCCAGGCAAGGACCCTGGTGCTGCTTCCTGAAGGATCTCAGTGCTCCTTCCTTCAGCTGAGGGGCACCGTGCGCAAATGCCCAAACGTCCAAGGGAGGAACAGAAGTGCTGATTCCCTAAGCCTGGTTGTAGTCTCAGATATGTTATTTCATGTAATAATCCCTCGCTAAAGGATTCACTAAACCTTCACTAATAAGATTTATCCTGATTAGTGATTTAAACCATGAACTGTCAGAAAAATGTTTAGTTAATAAAACAGTATCTTAATGCCTTTAGCTTCATAAACTAATTAATGGTTGTGATCAGCAAGTTTCCCTGCTTCACTATTCATCTACATCTATAGCGGTCAGTAGAGTAAAATCTTTAGAACAACATTGGCATTAGTAATAGTGAACGTCCAGATATTCTGTTGTTACACTGTTTTCTAATCAAGATCAGGCCATCTGCTCCTTACTTTCCACCTTATTTCTTACTTGGTCTTTACCTCTCGCACTTAGATAACCAATGCCCCTTGATAAGTTCATGGAAGGTGCTTCACTGACTCTTTTGAAACACTAAATAAACTATCAAGATCCAACATCAAACTCTCATAATTATTATAAAAAGCATGTTAAGTCCAGATTTGTGAAAGCTATTGAGAAAATCAAGGGAAAAAAATCAATGTTAAAATCTTACTTTTATGCATTTTACTCATAATTGAGTCATTAGAAGTAGTAGCAAAAGAACTGAGAATTGAAAATGATTATTGTGCACAGACAGCAATATCCAAGACTAGAAATAGTGTCTTCACCTTGAACTTAGGGAAGACTTTAGAAATATTGAAGTTATTTGGTGAAGGATTGCAAAGTTTAAAACTGAGGTCAGAAGGTAAATTTTCAAAGGATGGAGAAAATTTTACATTCAAACTAGTTTTAGAGCATGCATCTTTGCATTTCCAAATTCAAAATACATTCCTGTTAATGTTCTTCAGGTTGAATCTAAATTATGTGTTTTTGAGAAGATTCCTGTCATCAATTCCTATTTAAGAAAATTTATGAAAAGCAAAGAAAAATGAAATAAACACATTTAAAGAAAAATATACTGAACATACAAACAGAAATTTAAAACAATATTCCATTTCTAAAAATCAGTAACTGATGAGGACTTAGTATCTCAGATTTTACATTCTGGTATTAAAAGGTACCTTGAAATAAGAAAATTATTCCAAAAGATTTTTACATCTTGAAGAGGACATGGAAGCAATAATTTCTGGAATACATCTATTTTGCTTGGATATTTTTTTCAAGTTATTCTTTTCAAAATTTTAGTAGTAAAGTTCATTTAAACCATTTCTACAGAATACTTCTAAGCATTCTGAGAGTAGTTAAAACTTTTTTGCTATTGCTACGCTTAGCCCTTTGCAACTTCTGGCTGAACAATCACACTAGTGATGTAGGCAGATTGTCTTAATAAGCGAAATTCAATACTGGTCAGAAAGTCCACATAATGTCTGCAGTTCTCTATCTTTAGCAGCTCTAACATGCTGAGCAGGTCTTAACCACAATGTGAATTTTAACAGCTGCAAACTAATACCTAATACATTAATTTTCCAACAATCCCTGGGTATCTCTGATTCCCAGTAGACTACTCATCTGAAGAGCAGATAAGCATCGTGCCCAAGGCCAAGAAGCAAGATAATGCTAAAAGTGGTGAAAGGACCTCTAGAATTTTGTTTCACAGGCCTGTATTTTAACATCCAAAACACCTTCCACTTTCTTATTTCAACAGTATTGAAGAGCTAATCAGATCTAATTTGAGATAGGGTGAGACTGTAAGAGCAGGACCATGTTAAGAACCTCTATTTTCTTTGTTAAACAGTAATTTCAGGGGCACACCTCTCCTTCAGTGGTTATATTTTAGAAATGTATCTAGAATAAAATTAAACCTTTTTACACCTTATTGTTCAACACATCTGTCTTTCCTGGGTACCACCTCAGAACATTTGCTTGTTTAAATATTACATATAATTCAGCATAGATGCATGAAAACGGAAAATCCTAGCTCCCGCAATGATTGACTCAGCATCTTGTTAATCATGGCAATGTATATCATTAATTCATTATTCAGCTGTAGCAATTTGAGATGTTTTGCCTATGACAGCTTCAAATACACATGAATACCTGAGTACTTAGTGTGATAAGATATGTTCAGTTTGTAATATTTTATGATGATAAAGGAAGCTTTAAAATGACATTATTTGATACTGAAGATGTGGCAAAAAGTTGAGACACAACAGCCATCATTATAAATGTTTATAGACATACCTAAACTCTTATCTAAAGTTCATCCTGTTAAAGGACATGTTTTATGTTGTACAATTCCTCTTAGAATATCAATCTAATAAGCACCAAATGAGGCTGAAGACAATGCTGTTATAAAAAATGGAGAAAAATGATTAAAATGTGATAATTATACTGACAGCTTATATGCTCAATCTAATCAACCAAGCTTCCAATTTGTCATAATGTACACTCACTCATACATTATTGCTTAATTATAGCAACACTTCTATTTCAAAAGGCTGTCAATCATGCAAATGCCCATCATTTTTCTTTATTTTCATTTAAGAGATATATTTTTAGTCCAAAGTCTGCTGTGAAATGGAATTAACCCTAGCTTTCTTTTGTTTGCCATGCTTATCACTGTTTATTCTGTGTTTGCCGTCAGTGGTTATTTATGCTGCGTGATCTGTTGCTTTTAAAATAATTTGATGCTGAAGAGAGTTTTGAATCTCACCTCTGTTTTGGAACTTTTGTCTCAATGATCTGTGCATTCTTGGGAGCTGCAGAACCAAGCTTGAACTATTCAGTTCACCGCCGGTAACAAATAGAAAACTTATGGCAAGAAAGCTAGCAGAATTGCTAAAATACATCAGGACTACTAGGGCAATAAAAGCTGCACAGTACTGCTAACATGCAATCTTCTGGTAGTAAGCAGGAGAAAGAGCTCTAGCATGACAGTCCTTCAGACTTTGAGGGTTAAAGACGCCAACTTAAATTTTGCCATGTGACCAACCTACAAAACACTACAGACAGTGAGAGTATAGGGAATTAAACACATAACAAGTTCCATAACTCTGTAATGATGATAACGTTGAACACATACAGCTTGTGGCAATCATCACACCAGCCTCTGCAAAACTTTTTGAGCAATCTAAGAAAGAACTTTAGAGTGAAGTCCCTTCAGGCAGAATGCAGTCACTAATGTCTGTCAAAATACTGGGACATTAAAAACATGATTTCTGGTGAAATTAATTTATGTTTTAATTCAGGTTATATTTCCTCAGCTCACACACTTTTGTTTCAAATCTGATAGTAATGTCTGAGTCTAAATTTCAGTATGATTCTGCAGAGATGAAACCTATGCGAGGCAAGGGGCACTAGTTGGAGAGGAACAGCAAGCTTCCTCTACTCAGTCTCAGAGTTAACTATACAGTGCAAGGATAGGCAGCCTGGCAGGAGTTGTCCTGTTCTAGGCAGCCCCTTCCCTGGCATCGCAAACCAGCTCTCTGCTTTCCTTGCTGCTTTGCCTTGGCAACTCGCAGGAACCAATGAGCTTTCCAAAAGCCAACTGCCACTATGGCAATATCTGGAAACTTGCATTCCCGGGCGCTTATATATGTGTTTGCCTATGTAACTGATAACCTCTGCATTCCGTATCATCCAACTTAACTTTATTTACTTTTAGAAATTTTATGAAACTCTTTCACCATTAAAAATATATTAAATTCTTACATATATGAAATATATAAATATATTCTGTACATGTTTTAGATGATAAATAAAAACACCTATAAAATAGTAATTCACAATAACAGCTCCAAATAGCAAAAGAATTAAAAAGAAAAGTCAAAAACATGACATTTGGCTATGAAAAATGTGAAGTTATTCTTTGAATATTGGCTCAGGAAAATCTCAATACATTTCTGGTAAATGAGGCATGAAGCATATTGTTAAATATATGATGTCCAGGAGATAGTACTACCTAATATTTTATCTTAATGGCAATATATAGTACTTTAAAAACCTTGAGCTTTAAATCAAATGCTTTGGGGAGGACATGGCCAATCTATTAATTTTTCAAATATAGCTTAGCATCAACATGAAGACAAAGTAGTAAACCATTTTTGGAAACTTACTTGATTAAAGTAACTTATGACAATAGCAGTGTAGCTTTTCCTCTTATTAGCAGTCGGACAATAGGAATGATCTTCCCATATCAACTCCACTGTTCCGAAGCTGGACATTCCTTTAGGGAGCTCAGTTATGTCTTAACGAGTTCAAGACCCAGGTAAAGAGATGCACTACTTTTGAGTCAGTGCAATTATTTGAGTGCCAGGATGTTATTATTTGTCATGCTTATATGATTAAAGAAAATGTAAAAAAAAAAAAAAATACTATCCCTATGAAAGATGGAACATTTTATCATTTCTAAATAAACAGGATAGCAAAAAGAACCATTTGGTTCATGCTTATTGTTTATTCTGAAGAAAATTCTNCTACCTAATATTTTATCTTAATGGCAATATATAGTACTTTAAAAACCTTGAGCTTTAAATCAAATGCTTTGGGGAGGACATGGCCAATCTATTAATTTTTCAAATATAGCTTAGCATCAACATGAAGACAAAGTAGTAAACCATTTTTGGAAACTTACTTGATTAAAGTAACTTATGACAATAGCAGTGTAGCTTTTCCTCTTATTAGCAGTCGGACAATAGGAATGATCTTCCCATATCAACTCCACTGTTCCGAAGCTTGACATTCCTTCAGGGAGCTCCGATATGTCTTATGGGTTCGAGACCCAGGTAAAGGGATGCATTACTTTTGATTCAGTGCAATTATTTGAGTGCCAGGATGTTATTATTTGTCATGCTTATATGATTCAAGAAGATGGAACATTTTATCATTTCTAAATAAACAGGATAGCAAAAAGAACCATTTGGTTCATGCTTATTGTTTATTCTGAAGAAAATTCTCATCTCTCTTGCTCTTTTTTCTTCCTCCAAGAGGTATCTAGAAAAAAAAAGACATTCCTCCTGGAACCTAAGGTTTCATTTTTCTCAAGCACAAACAAAAAATCAGTCAGATGTTTTCTTAGAGAGAAAGTAGTCTGATTCTTAAAATCCTTGCAATGCAATTCCTTCTTGCAAGAACATACAAGTTTTTCATCTCATGTGATATAGCTTCAAATTTTTGCCAAGATAAGTAAAGCTACTCTTACAAATTTATCATTTATTACAATGCCAATTTCTCATGACTGACAAGTATGTTTATTTTCGAGAAGACCATTCATTTGAAAAGGAATATCCTAGGACTTTTCTCTTGACTCTTGTTGGATTCCTGCACAAGTCACGAGGCAGATACAGTGATAAGTCTTTCCTAAACTGGCAGCTCAGCATACAGATGAGAGATACAGTGCGTGGAATGAGGTTTCTGCAAGGATTCATTCCTCGAGGAGCCTTGTGTCATTTTTATGGTCAATATCCCTGACTTCCACCCAGTAGAATAAGCAGTTCAGGAAAGACTCTAAACCTGGTATTCTGTGGCTTGATTTCATTCTGCCAGTTGCATATCCTGACTGCTGCTGCAGTCAAGCATTTCTCTTGAGTCTTCTAGTGAGTCTGTACGATTGGAGGAAGGTGGGCTACTTCTGTTTGGCTTTACCATGCATGTGAAAACAAGCAAACAACAACCCTTTCAGAAAAGTGACTATAGCTTAGAATTAACAAGTGAATAGAATTGAATTAATTTGGAATTGATTTGGAAGTCTGATAGCAGGAAGATGACACACTTCTTAACGGCATGTTCCTTCACCCTGCTTATGTCCTGTTTTCCAGGTCAAAAATAGAAATTGCTAACTAGCATATTTTGCTTTTTCCATAACCTAGCTTATCAAATGAAGGAAAGCTTTCAGATGAATTTCTTGCCATTACAACGCGGAACAGTCATTGTTTCAAGTGACATAGTGTCAGCATCCTGGGAAGCAGTCAGGAGCCACTTCTAGTCTCTCTCAGTGGCCATTGCTCAGGATTGACAGCAAAAGGCACTGACTTGAACCACAGGGGTTTAATACGACCTGTTTGCCTAAGACCCCTCTCAAGGCTCTGTGCTGTGCTTTTGTCCTAACACCTTTCACTGGCAATTAAAAAAAAAAAATGCAACTCCTATATGCCTTTTCTTTTAAAAATAAAGTACTTTTAAAAACAAAGTAGTTCCTAGTTTCTTCCTCTTCATTTTATGAGTATAACTGAAGCAGGAGCTTTTCCAACCTTTGTTTTTACCAGAGATAGGAACAAAGCAGGTCTGCCCTTGCTAAGTAGAAAAAACCTACATAGATTACTGAATACTGTCCCTGTCATTTTAGGTCGCACTAAACACTACATTTTCCCATGGTCTTTTGTAAATGAGCTATCATTTTTTA
>VWPW01004614.1:740194-782694 GCA_013389825.1 Crypturellus undulatus | reverse complement strand
GCCCAACGTAAGGTTTAAAACTCGGGATCCTTTCAGCTGCTGTATGAGAGATGGCACAAACCATCTGTAAAGCGCAGGTATGGCACAGCTCTGCATGCGAGCCCATTACCCCCACTGCTACCTTTAAATTGTTTTTACTCCATTTCCTTAACTGACACTGCATTGGCTGGGTTTCTGAAAGGCTGTTGGGGTGGGGAAAATCAGCTTGAAAACAAACGCTTACTGTTCAATGGATGAGTGTGAAGCCAAAATGCCAGAACAAAGCCTAGGTGCTGGGAGCTGTATAAGCCTCATTGACAGTCCTCCTGTGGTTTAAAAATACATTTAAAAAGAATTAAATCTAACAACACATTTTAAAATAATCAAAGAAAATTGTGTTGGATATAGACACCCCATACATACAATAAATTGCCCAGCCACATTTTTAAATTAACCACATAGTGCGATATATAAAAATCAGCAATAACATTTTACAATTCTAATAATAACATGCAGTCTGCAGGCATGTGATTCAGTACACATTCCTTGGGAATGTATTTGGCCTTTGGCCTGGTGTCTCACAGGGCTCCTGAAGAGAGAGCAGCATGCCTATAAATTTATGACTGGATTACCTGTCATGTGTTATTCTCTACCTAATTGTTTCTGTAACCTATTGTTATCCTTATTATTGTTGTTTCCCATTACCCACTTAGGACTCCTTGGTGTATGTGCTGCAAGGAAAACAATGGGATTCGGGTCAACACTGTGCTTTTCATGAAAAGACTATTTTTATCCAAAAATACAATACGACCATAAATATTCCCTGTCTTCTATATATTAAATTTTGATTCACATCTGAAACATTGATTTCAAATATATTCTTTCCCTTTTACGGTTAATACGGAAAGAAGAGTTGTAAATTATAGCTGGATTCCGGCGGGGAGGAAAGCGCTCTTCTGCTCAGGAAGCGGTAAGGCTCTGTGTCTGGAAATGGTTGCAGGGAGTAGCAGGGCCATAGATGCATATTTAGAGTTGCTGGTAGGGGGCTAGGAACAGACTAGGAGCAGGACAAACCTGCAGATTGGAGGAAAAAAACTGGTCGGAGGAGAAGAGCAGCTGTTTAGTTACTTGACAGTGGCAATCACCTCTGTCTTCCTTGGGTGGCTCTTCTGACCATCCCCAAGTAGCTGTACCAGGCTGCCTGCCTGCTGGCTCTGGCTGCGCTTTTGCCCTTCATCCAGCTCACAATATGCCCTTTAGCCTCTCAGACAGCTTGGTATGATAGATCTTGATGACATTTAGCCAGAATTTTCTTAAACTTTATGTTTAATTTAAAATCATCCATGACGGCATTCAGATGACTTCTTCCTTGGTCACAGATATAAATCTGTTACCAATAATAGTAGAAAAGGCAACTGTAAGTAAATTTCTTTGACTGTTTAGAATTATATCTGGTATTTCCCATTAAATTTGTGGGTGGTGCAGTGATAAAATCTTTTGAACTGATAAAAAACAGCATTAATGAATGTGGTATTTTGCCCAGCTGTAGCATTTTCCAGTTAAGCATATTACAGATTTGACAAAGTCTCTCTCAGTCCATTACTAATTTTAAGTGTAATGTCTAATTTCCATCTCATGAGGTAGAGGGGCATTATGCCATCATATATGTGGTGAAATTAGGATATAGCAAGGGTAGCTGACTTGGTCAAGGACATGAAAACACATAGACCATAGCCATTTGCTCTTGGAGGCTTAGCCAGCACACTCAAGGTAGATATTAACTAAAACTCAGGCAATTAGTCAAAAAAAAAAAAAGTTTGGATGGGTTACCAGGTCATTTTTGGTTCAATGCATGTGACAACTATGCCTGCTGAACAGAGGGAGCCACCCTTACTTGAGAGAGGACAGTCCTTAGATGCCTAGTACAGCCTTCTTTGACAGGGTCTGAATATACCTGATACTATAGTCGTGATTTTGCATGAGATTAAACATGTTTTTTACCATATAAAAATTCATAAACATATTTTAGAAATAAATATTTTCTTTGTCTATTTTAGGCCACATGGCATTGCTTACAAATTTAGTGCTTAAAAAAAGTAAAACATATTAAACAATATTATGTTTTTCCTTCAAAGTACAGTAACAGAAAATCATATTTCACAGCAGCTTCTTCTCCCTTGCTAGAGCCATAATAGCATATGTTAATGTATACTACCTAATGGATTTTTAATTTCCTTATAATTTAGGGAGTTGTAAAGAGAAGAAAAATGTGGAGGAAGAATAAGTGGATATCAGTATTCAGAAAGAATACATTCATAATTTTTGAAGCTTTGTAAGAAAAAGTAGATCTACATTTATGTCCGAATAGTATCACCATTACCTTGCTCAGAGAAACATTTGCTATTTAAATGCACAGGTTTAAAATCTGCGGAAGAAAATTTGCTCTCTCAAGATGGCCTTGTTTGAAAAAAATCAGAGAAACCAGAGCCTGCTCACCTTTGTCCTGACGGACTCCTACAGGTTCAACGGGATGACCGGTTAGGAGAGCGGAATTAAAACCATCTGAAAATGAAAAATTGGAATCATTCAGTCACTGAGGCACAAGAAAAGTCTCCTCCCTTGCAGTTTTACTCCTCAGGGCTGAACCTAGGAAGGGAGTAAAACCACAAAGGGACTTACAGTAAACTGTGATTTACTGGGTGCTTTGCGAAAGTTATTGCAGATATTGTGCCCCAAATCCATCTCACTAGATTACTACCAGATTCAGTTTAAACTGGGAAAATTATAACTGTTTTATTCAAAAGCTCATTTTAAAATGACCTGAAATAACTTTTGTGTTTAAATATAGATCATAGTTTTAAACTTCAGTGACTCTGGACATTCCAGCACTAGGTGCAGCTTCTGTTTGTCCCATTAAAAAGCCAGAAATAACAGTCTTTCCAGAGATATAAACTGTATGATTTTAGCTCTTAAGCATCACAAATACCAGATCTTAAACCTGTCACTGGTGTTATAAAACATATTAGGCATAATGGAGCTCAAGCCAGTGTAATTTTGGAGAGGAAATTCTATGTTTTACTGGAAGAAGGAAATTCATTCTAGCCTCATGTCTCTTTGAAAGATGGCAGCTCAGCCTGTTGGCATGTCAAAGGAAGCATATGTTAGAGCAATGTCGGTGCCTCCGCTTACCAAGTTCAGTGGAAAGACTAACTAAACTGGAAACACTGACCCCAGCCTATGAAGGCAAGTCTCATATTTAAGCATATGCATAGCATTTCTGCAGCATCTCTCCAGAAGCTGCAGGACACCTCAAGTTAAAAAACTATCCCAGCTGATTTGGATATGTCCAGGTATGGATATATCTATAGAAGCAAGCATATGATGCACTGCTGAATATATAGCTTATATTATCCCAGTACAAATAATCATTTTTCTTGTGGATAAATAGTAAAGTTCACAATCAGCTCATTACAGTAATGAATGCATTTCACTGGAAGCATCAATCCCACTTTATGAAAGCATCTGACCACATTCTTAAATTTATGTAAGCCCTCAAATACTTTGTTGGGTTAAAACTCAAGCAAGTATTATATTCAACAGAATTAATTTGGGTTTGTGTGTGCGTAACTCTGTTTAGGTCAAGTAAAATAAATGCAAAGACAAGCATGTTACCAGCAAAGTGACCCTTTTGAAGTCCTAAAAAATTACTCTTGCAGTCCATAGTCCAACATTTAATAACGCTGAACTTGATAAGGGATCTCAGAACCTGAAAAAGGAGATCTGAAAGGCACCTTTATAGAAAACAATTGATTTGCTTCATTTCATTGAAATGGCTAATGCTTTGATGGTTCATATTTACAATAGCTTGTCCTGTTCTTCAATGGAGTTGATATGTTGGAGTCTTTAACACCATAAACTTGATCAAAACTTCTTGGGTAATAAACAGAGCGGATTTAAGATGTGAGCCCCCTCCCCAACATACTACTGCAGCCCATCTGTGTGCCAATTTGTAACTAAAGACATCAAGAAATGTGTTCTTCATGCTCAGATGCCCTTGGTAGTTGAAAATAGTTCTGATAGCTCAATATGCAAACTGAGTTCAGAGTCTGAAAGACTTTAGAGTAAAAGATTTGACCTTCCGTAGCAAAGACTGTAGTTTGGGTAAATCCATAACTGAGAACAGAGTTTTTACACATCTCACAGTGCACTCTGGGTTTTAAATTTTGCCTAGTTTCAGAAAAAATAACTTTTTACTTTGCTTTCAGCAAAGAGTAAATGTCTCCCCTACACTCTTAGATTTACATCTAAAGACAAAATTAGCAAGATCACAGGTAGATGCATTTGGGGCACGAGATGGACTGGGATTGAAAGTTTTGGCAGCAGAAAATGTAAATTATTTCTCATTCTCTGGTTTGAATTAGTCTCAAGTCAGCAGACAATAAAGGTTTTTTTCACTCCAAAATCGTTTTTTTTTCTTCTGTGAAGGGATTTGATAAAGTCAATACCTTTCCTATGCACCAGAGTTCTGTCCAGGTAGGTAATCAGCATAGGCACCGTGGAGCAGATCCTTCAGCTGGATGCTGGGCTGACTGAGAGGGCAACCTGCTGGTGTCACATGTAAGAAGTAGCACTTCTGTCACCTGCACAGCATCGCCTCATGATGGGGGCATTTAGGCAGAACATCTAGTAGATTCATCTAATCATCTCATTTATCATCTCATCCATCCATTCAATTTACTTCTCAAAAGAATAAACAAAATAAAACAATGCAATAAAATACTGTATTGTACGTTATAATAATAATATAATCATTGAATTTGAAAAGCAAGCAAACAGGTTAAGAGTAAGATTGCTCAACACAAACTTTCTACGCCAGGACATATCCCTGAGAGTGCTTTTCTCATGATAAATTTCAAATAACTTTGAATTTTAAAGTATTTTAAAGTATGTTTTAGCAACTTTATTTGATGGTTAAAGCTATCTCTTCCTTTACCGTCTCAAGTCTATTTCTGGGATCTAGCAATTATAGACTACTTACTTATACTACAGAATCATAACTGTAGCACTTGATACTCTCACATATCATTCTATCACTTTTTTTTTGCAAATCTCTGGAGGCACATTTCTAAAAATATTTTCAATTATGGAGATATGCATATAGGTGTTCAGTGGGATTTTCACACACACTCACTTCTTGGCTTCAATAAAATGAGTAACTTTCTAAACCTGGCTCAGAATCACAGCCTCCATTGTAGTAACTTCAACACTGATATTTCCCTGAATGTCTAGAGACTTACTGAATTCTCTGTGCAAAAACCAAGCCACATTTGAGACATTGTCATTAACACCTATAAACAATTTCACTCTATTTGTTCTTAAACACTTTTGTTACATTTTCAGAATTCAAAACAAAGAGAAAAAAACACTGTAGAAATGCAGTAACAAAAACAACTACAAATAAGCAACAGCAAAGTAGATTTCTCTATTGTATGTTTTGTTTTTTAATAATGTGAGTGATTGGATCAAAACATAGTTATATTACCTTGTTTTTTTCCTTAAAACAAGATTTTTGAACTGCTGGAAATAAAACAAACTTAGGTCTATATTCGTGGTCTTCAGTAAAAATATCCTCTCCACCCGTCATTATTCTGTATAGTACAAATTACAATATTATTAGAATTTCACACAATAAAAAGTTTTAACTCATAAGAAAAGCATAGATAAATACTAAAAAGAATTATAATGATAATAAACACTCTGATTGAAATATCTGATCCAGGTTGGTAGCAAAAAGGGTTAAAAAACTGCAAGAATTCAAGAAGCCTAGATGACTTTGGAAACACAGATCAAAAACAAAGAGACTGGAAGTATAATTAACTCCATTACTGCTCAGTCAAATGAAAACAGCTGTGACACCCCTTCTTATTTATGACAGCAGCAAATAGCTCTATTCCCTTGCTGGTTATTGCTGTAGGACAGCAGTGGTTCTACAGCAGGTGAAATAGAAACAAGCTGCTAATATTTATGTCACTAGTTCTGGTTATAGATACAAGATTTATGCAAAAGTTCAATAAAAATACCTGAGTGGTTTTTTTATCTTCCTGCAGCAATCTTTTTCCAATAGTTAACAAAATAGCTCTGTATTAAATACGATTCTACACTCTGAGCTGTACTGTGGCACAAAAGCAGCTCCCCTGCTGCTAAAGATGAGAATGTGGTTTCACTGCAAACCCAGTTTTGTTCATTCTGTAAAACTCATAAATAAAAAGCCATTTAGACTCAAAACCGCTCCTTTTCTTGTATATCCAAGCTAGACTTTGTCAAGAAATTTTGAGCTGAACGTGGAACTGAACACACGATATTGATAATAGTAGTGTTTGCTGTAGTTCGAGAAATCTGGGTTTGCTTTTAAGAGTATGGAAAGCAGGAAAGAAAAATAGTTTCCAGACTAATTCATTTATTTTATTAGTAGACATCATTAAATCAGATGCTCCCTACTTTGATATAAAAAATGTGAATGGGCAGTAAGTTTCCTAAAGCATTTTTTTTACCATGCAGCTTTAATCACTTTGCTTCCTCCACCTAATCAGTCTATCTTCGTACTCAGACAAACTGCCCATTAAATAATGGCTGAGAAAGAAGACTGTCATTAGCAGGACAGCAAGCTGAGTAGGATGCTGCATACTTCACTGCTAACCTTTCTCCCCTCTCTGCTGCTCATCAGCCTCCCTGCTGCCGCTTCGCTTCCAAGGCTGCCCGCACTCCCCAGCTCTTTCACATGTCTCCCTGCCCTCATCCCATGGCAGAGCCTATCTGCGCCCCCACAGATGCCAAATCCTCCACTTTTCCCCCAAAGCAAGACCCGAGTATTCCCCTTTTCTGTAACATGCCAAGAGTCTGCTGTATGTCCTCCTAAGACCCCCTCCTCCGTGAACACCATGGGATCCCGCAGGTCCCACACGAAGGGACTTCACTGATGCTGTTCCTGCATGAGGCTCCCGGCTCCTTTCCCACTGCATCCGCAGGTGCTCTTATGCCCATTCCCATCCCTCCCCACCATCCTGGCCATCACTAACTTCTGCGCTCTTCTTTGGGCTGCTCACCTGATAAGCTTAACATTAGGGACCAGACTCTGGGTACTGTTACACTGGAATACAACTACGGAACTGTGTCACCATTCCTAAGGGACACAGGGAATTTTAGATGCAGTTGAAGATGTGCCTCGGTCGACCAGAAGCCAAATGTCCCCTTATCCTCCCCTATCTTTTTAATCCAGTTTTCCCCCAAATCGACAGTGTCACTTACAGCATTCCCTGAGATCTGTTACATCCACCAGCCACATACCTGCATATACAATCAGAAACACTAACAAGATGAGCAGAAGGGAAGGCCTCGTTCCTGTCTGATAAAGGGTCTGGTAACGACATCTGGACACCCAAACTAGTTTGTGTTTAATTTGCTGCAGAGGAAACAGATCTCACGTTTGTCACAGATATTGCAGAGGTCCCAGAGGACTTCCCTGCTCGCAGAAGAGACTCCCCAAGAGACTTCTTGGCTCTCCGTTTGGCTGCAGCCGCAGGGCAGCACCGCAGCACAGCTGTGGAGGCGACGTGCAGTGGCCAGCTGGGGGGACTGCTGGGCCGTCCCTGTGAAAGCTGCTCAGAGAGCACGAATGCCGATGGGATGGATACCACTTGTAGGTAGAGCTGTGTGGAGCCTGCTTCCTGCTTTCATGTGTATGTATACACAGAATACATATACTATATACATACGCACACACACACACACACACACATTCATTGTGTGTGTGTACATATACAAAAAGCACAGGGCACCCAGAGCACCATGAAAGGCTGAAATGGTTAAAAGAGGGGCTTGGTACACGGGATGCACACAGCTGGCATGGCTAAAAAAACCTTCAAATCTCTGGGCAGGAGAACAGTACATGAGATTTACTCTGGACAGGAAGGGCTTGATTCATAAGCCCTAAAATAAAAAACTAATGTCATTGGAGAGGTAGCTGAGACACCTGCATGGAAATGCTGGTTTGCCTCGGAAAGTAAGGACTCTCATGCCCTGATGGAGCTACAGTGCAGGATACCCAAGGGAGCTCCAAGAGCACCACAGATCTGCGTCTCAGGTTGTGCATGAAGCCCTGAGAGGTGGCAGTGAACACGCGGGTGTCTTCTAGACAGATGTCCTTCAGTTTTGTCTTCTCCTGAAGGGTGCTACCAAGGCAAAGAATATGGTTCATGGAGTGAGATACGTACAGCAGGCATCCTCAGCACATTAGCCCTGCTGTTCTCTAGCTTGCTGATAACGTGACCATGAATTTTCTCATATTAACAATAATAAAAGCAGTTTATCTTCAGAGTCATCTGTGGAGAAGTACCTGAGGTTACAAGTGATCAGTATAGGAATAAATTACATATTATTTTGTAACTTTAGTGCCAGATCCACACAAAGCACAAATATACTGCCTTTAGCTCATCTACCACTATTTGGTGATATAACTGAAAGACAGACAGGGTTTAAAAATTAGAATCAAGAAATACCAACTGTCCTGGCACAGCTCTGTTAATCCTTCAGCAGCACAATCAAGAGTAGAAAGGAATCTAAAAAGTATTCAATTTTTTTTAGAAACTAAATAGTTATGTTTTTAAAATGAATATGATGCAATTTAATATAATTTATCCAGACAGTAGAAAGAAAAGAGTAACCCAAATCAAGACATACAAACAAAGAAACAAAAAAATTAAAAATATATTTGGATCCGATATACTGCTAAAATAATGGCTAAATTTCAACTTATATTCCTGTATAGGAACACTATTAACCTGCCAAATTCCACACACACAAAAAAAAATCTTTAACATAGTAGAGCTACAGTAACTTTGTTTAAGGAAAGAAGAAGAAAAAAAGAGTTTTAATTAGCAGCTGTAAATTGCTTATTAACCTCAAAATAAATTATTTTCTTTATCTGTCCCTAGTCCACATCACTGAGAGGGCAAGAGTAATTAAAAAACAGATAAACTGCAAAAAAGTCCATAACTTAATATACTTTGGCAAACCGAGTTTTTAGCTGTGCAACAATAAAGGTATTAAAAACTACCACACTGATAAGATTCTGCTTTAAAGATGAGACCTCATATGCCAACTTTCAACAGAGAGTGATTTCTTAAAGTCAAGTCATAAACCCTAAAACTAGGATTTCACGGAGACACTATAATTTATAATACTTCTGCAGTTTTCAATTATTCAGATGCTCATGGCCCAACAAATTGAATAATGAATGGAGTAATGAATTGAACCCTGACAAGATGATAACAGAAAATATTATGAGTAGTCAATACACAGTGGAACCCACTTACAGAAAGATCTCTTGAAGAAATAACTTATTTGAAGGACACATTTTCTCTTGAAATCCAAAACACTTGCAGGAGGAAAAATGTGTGTAGGAGTTGTCGTTAACAAATAACTGCTAAAGGCATAAACCTGCAGAACAGTATATTTCTAGTGACCAAACTGTGAATCATAATCATAAATAGGCCAGTGATATTTTCTATGGATGTAGGTTATGCATTTCATTATTGCTTTTTTTCTCCCTCTAATGCCACAGAGACAGAAAAAGAATGGCCATATAAATTCTTAAACACTTTAGCTTCAGGCTTAGCCTTGGAGGTGTGATGATATTCCACAGATGCTAAAGCACACAGGTCTTAACAGTATTTAATACATTTGCATCAACACTGCAAGCCAGAAACATAAATAATAAAAATGATAAATATACTGTTCCAAAACTGTGAAAGGTAATGCACATTTGTATCTCCCAGCTAGCATTTAAAGTAACAGTGCAGGCAGGCAGTAAATGTTGCGATATTAAAAAATACCCAGGTTAGAAAAAGAGGGGAGGAGAGGAGAGGAGAGGAGAGGAGAGGAGAGGAGAGGGAAAAGGATATACGACATCAGCAAAGAAAAAGATACTACTTGTACATGTTGAGATTTTGATGAGACATTGACCACTGCTTCAAGTTAATCAAACATTGCCTTCCAGAAACTGGCGCTGAATTTTCTGCCAAAATGAAAATAAATCTTTTATGGAAGTTTAGAAAACACTGGGTGAACTGTAAATGAGAAAAAAAAAAATAAAGCACTCCTATTGGAGTAGGTCCAAACTTAAAGCTAGTTATTTGCGGCAATTTTAGCTTGAATCCATGGCTGTTCTTCACTGCTAGGTCAATGCTTTTACCTAGTTGGAAATTTGTAAGAAGCTTCCAAAAACTGAAAAAAAAACCCCAAAATCGGAATTAAAGTCAACAATTCAAGGCCATTTGTGAGTGGGTTTTTGCACTACCAATTTTCATTCAGCATCAGCTCATTGCCCTTCTGGAGGTTTTCACTCTCACTCTCACCTTGGCACTCATGACAGGACTTCTTTGCACGAACTCTGCCTAGACCATGGGAGTAAAAATCCATGAGTTGGAGCAGAGAATACAGTATACCTAGACTGTGTGCACACACACACTACCCTGTTTATGAGCTTTAAGATTTCATCATCTCTGAATAACTAAAAGACCTCATAAAACAGAGACTTTTACCATAGTATAGTAAATCCAGAATTAATTAACCATATGGTTACATTTTTATAAAAATATATTTTATATATTTATATATATATATTTATATATATAAATATATTTTTATAAAAATATAAACATATATTTAAATTCTGTGTATATGCTCTTTCTTGATTGATCTCCTCTCATAATAGAGAGAAAACAGGCATGTCCAGAAGTTTGGATAGCTTAGGGACCGCTAACATTAAAAAGGGAAGTCCTTCTTAACATGGAATTGGCTTTGACAATTAGATGTTCTAGTAGAATCACTGCAATAGAACTTAAATACAATTTATATTTTTACTTTATCATTTTCAGTATATTGCTAGCAGTAACTGACCTCCCATCATATTTTAAACATTAATGACACCTGTTGCTTTTCAATATTTCCACAGAATGTGCTTTTTTAACAGAACTGTCTCTTTAGAAAAGCATTTTTTCTAGTATTTAATTCATCCGTTGTGGTGGATGCATTGCTTATCAAATCCAATATCCCATTATGAAATCATGATCTAGCAGTAAAAACACATTGATTTGTGTTTACAGTTAATATTTTACAGCTTACAGTAGTTTCCTAGTCAGAATAATGATTTGCTACTCAATTCTGTCATCTTATCGCATACTGAGTGGTTCCAGTGAAGTCAATGGGATTATTTACTCAGCATGGTAAGATTCAGTGTAGCAAGGGGATATGATCCTTAATGAAAGAAACTTCGAAAAATATAAAATAAATGATTGTCATCAACCTTAGGCATGACCCCTATTTAAGGCAGTGGGAATTCTCCCAGAGAAACAGATTAATATGTATTTTTATGGAGGTTGAAATTATTCTTGCACAATATGCACATTCCTGCATGTTTTTATTGTCCTAAGAATATCTCCAAACTGAAATGCTAAGAGGAAGGGCATGCAGTCCATCCACAATATATGGAAAAGCCCTTTGATAAAGACATAGACCTGGCAATAGTTCTTGCCTCTCTTAAAGATAAGCCTCCACAGTGAAAATTCAAATATTTCCGAAGGAATGTTTCACCAAAGCAATCTAACCTTCAACATGATGCTACCAGGAAATTTGGATATGAAGGAAATTTGCCATTGTCATCAGTAGACGTTTGAATGGTGTTGCTCAAAGCAGGTGCAAGAGCACCAGAGAGAAGTCAATAGAATGTTTTCATATATATCATGTATAGCTGAATACACTTTAGAACTCAAAGTTCTACAAAGTTCATGGTCTTAAGATTAAGAGAAGAATTAAAGTCCTAATAAGGAACATAGTATATGGAAAATGTCAACCAGCTACTCTCAAAGGAAATTCACCCTGAGTATGTATTTCTGAAGCTCTGACTGAGCCTGCTCGGACTTCCTACAGTACTTTCTGCACCTGGGCTTGTATTTGATATGCTACTTCAGCATTTTTTGACTTAACTTTGGCTTTTTCTCCCATAGATCTCTTGACAGCAAGGAAAGCATCACTGCTTCGTCCTTATAATTTGAATCTTCAGTCTGGTGTATTTTTAAGAAATGCATTTCCTTATGAAAATCAGGCAGCTAATACGTGAATGGTGAAGACCTCTGAGTAAGGCTGTTGTCTTTACAAGGCTGTTGTATGGCCTCTACTCTCTGAGTCTCTGTTTGATGGGTTATGAATGGCTCAAAATTTTAATACCTTTCCCTTTATTCGATCGACATATTTTTTTCTATTTTGTTCAGCTAAACTATGCAGTAGCAACATCCTCGAAGAGCTATTTATTCAGGTATCATCTTTTCCATAATTCAGTGCTTGATGATCTTTCCTTCACAGTAAAATATTTTGTATTCCTCACTTACTAAAAAGAAAGTCAATTTTTGTGGTCCTTTCTCAGGTGAAACAGTCATTAAATTAAGCTGAAAATTAAATTACAGTCATTTGTCTCTATATCTTAGTTTACACATTAGTAATAATAGTCATAACACGAGTAAAGCAGGAGTAATATTTATATTTTAGTAAGATTATTTTTAATGTTCTCCAAGATTGCTGGGATGCCCAGCTGAAAGATATGTATGAACAAAATTGTTATTTTATGATAAGCCCAGTTAGCTGTGATCATTGGGTCTTCATCACACCCCCTAATCTCACTGCTCTTACCGAGAGCAGGTTGCTGCTGCTGCTATTTCAGGATACATCCCCTGTGTGGCAGGATCAGAGCAGTTCACTGGTTCTCATTTTCTGAGCACCATAGAATAAAATTTCCATAAGCAGCTCACACTGATACTAATTTGGATTGCCAGAGTAAACCCACTGCTCAGTATGGGGATAATTTTTGATTTACATGTTGGTCTTCTAAACCCCAGCTTAATGCTATACTGAAGCTCAAAATGGAGGCTCTTCCTAAAACTTTTCTGGCATTTCTGTCTTCTATAAGACCTGAAAATTAGATGAACCTCACATTAAATCAGACTGGATCAGAGTCTCTGCCAAATTCCAGCTGCACTGATTACATGCTGCCTACTTAAAATAGTTGCACAGGTGCCCATCCTGGCTTTTTTAGATACATACATAGCCACTTTCCCATCTCTTCCCCAAAATGTTGCAGCATGGGGCACACTGTCAGAGAGACACCACATTTCCCCATCACGCTGATGAGGTGATTTTTTTGCTCGTTTAACTACAAAATGCTGCCAAGCCTGTTGGGATCGTTGCTGAATGTGAAAGTGTCAGATATTATTTAACATTCCCTTCAGTGCATTGATTTCTGTATTTCTGTGAGGAGAGGTAAAGGCCTGGTTAGTACTCCAAGCCATGGGGCTATACTGCAAGTACTAAGTACTCCTTGTTTGGAGCCAAACACTGGGAAAGTATCTGTGTGGGGATCCAGAGATATGCTAGAGCAGGGTTTTCAGGAGCATTTGGGGTTATTTCAATTTTTTGATTGATACATGCTCTGGACCCTGTTCAATTATCCTTGTCAAAAAGAAGTTTTATTCCAAAGGCTCCTAAAAAAAAAACCCACAAAGGGATTGGGTTGTATTGTTATTTCCATACACAAAGGAGGCTTCCAATACAGCAACAACAACAAAATTTTAGTGCAGAACAAATTTGAAACATGGGTTGACAGCTTATGATGAAATATTTCAAAGAGGAAAGATTCACCCTTTCCTTCTATGTATTTATTCTCAATCAGTACTAGTTGTTTCCATTCTGTATCTCTCTCTTGGTCATCAAAACCAAGAACTCCACATACAAAAATGCAAAGGTTTCAAGAATGATTATGAATATTGTGTTTTTATCTGGAAATTTTGGATAAGCCTTTTTAATTGATATAGAAAAAAGGAAATGCCTAATCATTTTAATCAAATCACAGCTTCTATTACAGAATGTTACGTAAAAAAATTGTTTCTCTGTCAGATTGTCTCATGCTTCATTTTACTCAGAAAACAATGCTGGAGTTACATATAAAATAAGAAGTAAGTTTTTTTAAATCGTGCTTCACAGATTTACTAATACTGTTAAAACTGCATCACTTCAAGGTCCAATTTATAAAATAGCTTTATCTAAAGTGCAAAGAAAGATTGATTAACACTTTTGAGTTACAGAGTGTACTGCCTTTATGTACTGAATAGATTGGTCTATTTTGTGAGAGTATGATTTTGAATGTATTCCTTTGTTTTAGGATACATAAATTTATAATACGATTCAGAAAAATCTTTTAGAATGTGCACATGCAAATTTAAACACATACATACTTCTGCTGGTCTCAGTGGGAGTCACATGTTTAAAAATCTACACCTAGGAGTGTTTTACTGAATGAGAGTTGTATAAAATACTGACATCTGAATCAAAGCCTAAGAATCTATAAAATGCATATCTAAATCAAGATTGTGGCACAATTCTAATTGCACTAAGCATTTACATAACCTTATGTACTTGGAAAACTCCCTGATGGTGAATGCATACCTGGCATTCAACAGTTGATCATCCAAGACAAGTTGTCTTATGTACCTATGGATCTGATACTGAAGTGAAGTCCTATTTGCAAAGTCAAAACTCTGACAAGATGTGCTGTAGGTTCCAGCATTAAGAAAGGCAGCTTTACAAAATAATGACATGTGGTACTTAATAAAGATTTTTCTTATGGAACTCCTTATGTTGGTTTTCTTGGCAGAGGGTAACGACAATATTGTTTACGGGATCTGCCCGGGACAGGCACTGCTGTGTTGCGCTGCAATGACAGTGCCTGCTGTGAAGAACATATTGCTTGAATCAGCAAGACAAACAGATGGTAAGAGGGGAAAAAGAGGCACAAACAGATAAGCTGACTTGCCCAGGATCTCCAAGTAGACTAGTGCCACAGACGTGGTTGGAAGTTGCCAGTCTGGGAGAGGAATCTGGAGATCCAACAGACCAAAAATGGCTTTGTCTGGTCCCTGCCAGGATGGATATTAGCTTTGGGAATGAGGAGCGAAGCAGAGGGTAAGAGTCTGCAACCACCCTCATCTCCCTCACTGCAGCCTGGCTCTCAGCACCAAGTGCAAGGGGGACCTGCGTGTCCTTGCTCGGCCCACAGGCCTTCCCAGGGAGTGGAGCTGAACTATTCCTAAACACAGCGTAATAAACTAAAGGAAAAAGCAGAAGGTGAGAGGATCCTTTAGGTTTTCATGCCGTGATTCAACAGCACAAGCAAAGGAGCAACAGCATCGTCTGCTCCCACATAGTTCGGAGATGAATTCATAAGCCTCACAGCAGTCTTCCCAGTGAAGCAAGAATAACCATGCTGCTTTTACAGATGGGTACACGGATCCTGAGCTTGTCTGGGGCCAGATCCTGAGGGAGCTAAGGCTGCTCAGCACATTGGAGGATGCAGAACCACAGTTTATTAGTGGTACAGCGGACCTCAGACTTGTTCACGGGACTCCCACCAGCTGCTCTAGTTACTATTTCCCTAAACCAAATTTGCATAACAACGAACAGAAAAAAGCATGTTTCCTAATGAACATTGCACACAAATCAAGCCACCTTCAAGTAATTATGTAATAGGAATTTAAGACACTGTATAGACATTATCTACTATTTGAATGCACTTATTTTTTGTCACTCCTAAATAGAATATTGAGACAAAATAAATATCCTTTTTGGATATTTATTAAAAATCTTGTAGTTGAAAGCACTCGCTTCTGGCATGGTAAACACAAGCATTGTGCTTTTGAATGTCACCTGTCATTTCCACCACCTGTGACAAGCAAGGTCCTAATCTTGCAATGGAGCCCACCAAAACCCCCTGTGTCCAACATGGAAGGCCTCCAACTTGAACAAGGAGGATCACATTGATTTTAGTTGGACTTTATCTGACCATTTAATGCCCTCCCTTACGACTCGCCCAAGAAGTCAGAGAAGACTTTAAGAGAAGTCAGTACAGTGCAACACAGACATGCACTTGCACATTTGACATATGTTTAATATATATACAAAAGTCTCTGCTTTTTTAAAATAGTAAAATAAACAAGAAAGGTGAACAAGCAGCAAAACCCTCTCTCTGATCATTAGTGTAAACCTAGTTCTTGGCACATTATGGAAAATTAGTAGCTTTTAAGAAAGGGCTTTTAATTGCTTAATCTAAGTAATGTGGACAATGGCATACGTGTTTTATTTTAGGGTCTATCTAGCCCACTCAGAAAATGTAATGGACCTAATTTTCATTTAGTATAGGTCTGTGCAGTTCCTAAAACATCTAAATGGCTATTAATTTAATCAGGTAATTTAACTATAGCTCTAGAAAAGGCCACCAGCTAGTTGTCACGCAATGATTATGAGGATGACATTTCTATCCCATGATGCCAGAGGCAGACTTTGATACATCATTTTCTTTTTGAAGGTTAAACTCAGATAACCTGCCTTTGGCATTTAATTAGCTACATATTAAACACTCTTTTAATAATAAAATGATTAAAAATTTTATTGCTTCTCAAATGAGGCCCTTTTAGATAGATTTAATGACTTGGTTAGAGCACTGTAGTTTGTGAACCAAACCTTAGTTAGACCAGTATATAGTATAATGATATGCTTTACGGCTTGCAAAATCTGTATTTTATTCAAATGACTGCCATAATCATTTTGGGTAAAACTTATAATGCATTCTTCTGTATTTTTAAGTCTAACTGTTAAATGTCATTGAAAAGTAACTGAGAACCAACTGATATCAGGATTGAAAGAAATGATCAAATTCAGGTATAGTAACATTAAGCTGCGGTAGGATTAATGTACTGTATTTTATACAGAAATTGTTTATCCTTTAAAAAAATCATTTTTCACAGTTCAATATCTGTAAAAAAACCCTCATGTTCACCTAGGAATGATAAAAAAGCGTGAAGTGGTTGACAGTCTCCACTCTTTATTTGGTATAAAAATGTTAGCAATTTAACAAAAACCGACACAAAAAGATAATATTTTTTCCCATTCCTGCATGGTAATAACAGTGTCATGACTGCAAAATAGCTGTAAAGATAATAATTCCATGGACTATGCCCACAGAACAAATAGCATTAGGTATGGCAAGTACATGGCATTTAAAAATATATGTGTTTTATGTCTCTATGCATATAGATTTCTCTTGATGCTTAAACCAAACAATTACCTATATATCATCTAAACATTAAGGTAATTATTAAAAGCTCAACTTTTTGCAGCCATGAGCTTGGTCCACCAGTATCTCATCACCTTCACAGCCAGAACTAGGTCATATTCTCACAGGCAGTTACTGGTAAAGAAGTATAATGTAGAAATCAAACTACTATACCATCCCCTTAGAAGTGGTCCCCTAGGGAAGAGGTGCATTGTCAGAACAGCTGGATAAAAAGGGAAGTTCATCTTCAAGTCTGCCAATGTGGCACTTTTCATGAACATGAAAATCAAGGGTAAAAAAAAGAACAAATCCAATCAAAACTTGAAGACTAACACCTTTTAAGCCATAATAATTTGTTCCAAATAACTTGCCTAATTCCAACTTGGCATTAATCCTGCTAGAAAGTAAAACCTTTCTCACCATCTACTCAAGGCCAGTAAATTACTTTCAGAAACACACCTTTTACAGATAGGTTGGGTAGATTATTTCCTCTGCCAAGATCCGTTTGATAAAGCAAAAAGGGGAAACCATCAGAATTGTGGCTATGCCCTTTTAATTTTCAAACTGCCTTAGTCCCTGACCAGATGTAAATTAGGGCACTCCAGAAGTTACTCTGTTTATAGTCTCAGCTGAGCATGCCACAGGGAGTAGAGGTGGGCTTGCTCTTCTCATGTCTCCTGTGCAAGGGTACGCCTGCAGCCGTAAAATAGGCACTGGCGTCCTTCTCACCATTGACACCCACACAATTTTAAGCATCATGCTTGCTACGAGAAGCCATGCATCTAGAGTCATAGCAGATGGCTATCTCCACAGCATAACATGTGGAAAAAGCCAAGGTAGACCCAGAAAAAAATGAGTTAGGTAATGAAGTCGGCATGGTTGCATTGGAATGATGCTTTTCTTTAGCTAGTACATCCCTGTGAAAAGTTTTGGCAGTGCAGCTTCTGCTAATCATTGAGAGCTACAGTAGATGGCTTTACACAGTTCCTAATATGATGTTCCTAATATGCTCTTTCTCAGCCCTCTTNGTGAAAAGTTTTGGCAGTGCAGCTTCTGCTAATCATTGAGAGCTACAGTAGATGGCTTTACACAGTGTTATAGTAATGTATAGATGTTCCTAATATGCTCTTTCTTAGCCCTCTTAGACCACACCTCATTTCAATTAATTAAGAATTCTTCATGTCTCATGATATAATACGACTCAAAAGGAAAGAGATGCTTTCTTTCGTTTGATCCTTGTGGCATCTACCCCGTGAAGTGAGCTATAACTTTCTACATGTTGTCCTGATAGTCCAAACAGGGTCCTGTCTAATGTTTTATGGCCAAGGTAAAATCACAGTAAAGTATCTTAAAGAAACTACAGTAAATAGATCAAGAGAAAGAAAGGCCGACACAGAGTTGCTCTCAACAAGGAAAACTAAGAACCTGCAAAATACTACCACTTCAGAATGTCTCTATTTTACACAAATACTGATAACACCCAGGAAACAAAACCACATACCAAAAACTGGAGGTTCTTGAGGGCTATTGAGACTAAATGGAATCTTATACTTGGGGGGCAGGTTTTTTGAGGAGAAGATGTATCACAGGAGTGAAGAAATCCATGTTGTTGTCCTTACATTTTGTGAGGGCTGCGGAAAAAAAAATACCTCTCAGACTTGATTATTAGACCCTTACAGGCTTCGATATGAACTCAAAAACAAAGACTGAGTAGATCAAAAACAGCTCAAGTTGTTTCCTAAGCACTTAGACCTATCAGCATTTCAGAATGAACAATCACAGTCTTTCTAGATGTTTCGTTCAGTAACACCCATTTTAAGTAAGCCTTGCAACCTTGTTGGCCTTTCCATGGTGGCTTTTGTCACTTTTTCTTTTTGGAAAGCTAAACCTCCCATTTACTCTGTCTCATTTTTCAGGCTATACTCTACTTTAAAGTAACAATAACAATAAAATAAACAACAAATCTGTCTTGAAATGGAAATGCGCTGTTCCAGTTATGCATGTGCCTGCTCTGGGAGCGTGCCCACCCTCTGCAAAAATTCTTTGGCACACCAGCTTTCATATTCTCATTTTTCTTTGTGAATAACGACTATCCTTTTTCTTATGTTACACTTCTATGGCCAGCTCCTTTTTCACAGGGGAAAAGCTATGATCTTAATATCACAGAATGATAGTGCAGTATATTATTTTACTATGCAACTATAGTTCAGGTGAACGGCTTAAAGAAGAGGGTTCAGGCAATATCCTCTCTCTTTTCACTCTGAGAATATGCAAACAGTTTGTTATGGATTTCACCCACTGAATAATATGGAAAGGGCTTCCTAGTGTTATGGTTTCCATGGACAAACAGAATAACTCTCTGGGTCAAAGCTATATTCTGATACAAAGTTGTTAGCCTCTTTTGTGCCTCTTACTAATTCTGGTGGACACTGTGAAAGGAATTGGTAAAACTTTGACTGTTTTCAGTGACGCTCGTGATTCACCTAATTCATTCAAACCTGTCAGTTACAGTTAACTCCAGCTGGATTCTACGGGTGCAGTTCAACATTACTGACTAAACTTGTTGTAATCAAACAAGGTTTCTCCCTTTCTCTCAAGTCCATGATCCTATGCTCCCTAATACCAGCTTGGATCTGGCTCACAGACCTGCTAAAGAACCAACTTGTTTAGAATAAAAGCTTTATGGGTGTATCTTGAACAGAGGTGGCTTGCTAAGGGATCAGGCAAGCGCCAGAGCTCATCTAAGAAAACAAAACTTGCTTTAAGCAGGAGCAAGATGTTAGATGTCGTTAAAGTGTGCCCTAAATATCCATGTAAATGTACAAAGCTGTTTGTCACTCTTTCAGTGTACAAATGAAACCCAATTTTTCTTAACTGAGAAAATAAAATAAATCAACTTTGCATAGACTGAAAGAAAATTTGCAGGGGAGTTTTTAGATAACATAAACAATATCATTTGGATCTTTATTTGAACTCTGACCTTACATGCAAAGTAGTAGCAAATGTGCAGCAAAGCTGCAAATAAATCACATTGCAAGCAGAAGCCACAGGTCTTTCAGATATTTAAAAACACACTTATAGTTAATAAAAATACCATCACAAAGCTCTGTATATAATACACACATCACAGGATGTGATTACTGTTACCAAAAGAGTAACTACTGATGATAACAGATATAGCACTTAAAAGGTAAAAAAATAGAAAATGAGATGCTCCCATAGCAGAGCTTGATGAAAAATCTATTGAAATCACTGGAATCTTTTATTTGATTTCAATGGGCTTTTAGAGGTAAGTGACTGAATTTAACAAATATCTCTTGCTTATGTAACTGAAAACAGAAATTGCTCAGGGTGACTAGACCAGAGTTATAGACAATGAGCTTCAAAATTTCAATGAGGATTTTCTAATTAATATATTTTTTATATCCTTCAATATATTCTAGGGACATACTGAAAGTATCTTCATTATTCTTTAGCTCTGAAGCTTATAAATAAGTACTTTTAATGACTTCTAATTTTTAGGAACACTTTGGTGGGTTGTTTTGCAGTTTGATATTATTTTTCTTTTACAAAATGGTCCATGACCAAAACCTATATGGTTAGAAAGAAACTTACTGTTAGTTCCAAGTGCAGAAGATAAATGTTTTTTTGGATTTTCACATGCTCGCAGCATGTAATATTTCTGGTAGAACTAAAAATATAACAAGGAAGCATATTAGCTGGTTATTCCTTTCATGAATGTGTAATAAAAAAAAAGCCACATGATAAATATGAACCTGAATTTGGTGGTCCTTTTTACCTGAACTCCCTGATGGCCATAGGAGTTTCTATGAGTTAAATGAAGTACTATAGGAAAAGGAATCAGGGATTGAAATCTTAGAACTACCTCATTCACATCAGCATTCATTCAAAAATTCCTTATTCTCTTCAAAAGGAGTTTCTATTGAATGGCATTAGAATAGTTGAATACTTCATACACATAATCCACGAGGATCTATACTCAACTTCATTTCACTTTTATTATTATTCTGCATGTATCTAGTCTGTATCAATTCAGAATTATGTACACAAATCGTTCCAGAATCCAAAATAATAGCCGTAATCATAGTTGTCATGAGACAACTGAGTAAGCAACTCTCTCTCAGATATACCTTGGCCTGTGTAAACAGGCATGTGACTCTTCTGCTTTATTCTTGGCTTAGCATTCAGAAAATGCACTAGCAATGCAGCTCTGAAAGTTCTGTGTCTTTAGTTAAATTCTTACTTATACGTTCAGTTGTAAGGAAATGTTTCAAAATACTACATATACTTTGGTTACTATCACTTCCTATAGAGTGATGAAAGTAGTAAGTTGACATCGTAGTTACCTTAGCTACTATAACTTGCTGATCTCTCAAAGCTTTTCTTGATAGTTGCTTCATCCTGTGACTTCACTCAGCGATCTCTTTCTAAAGGGATAGGTTTCTGCCCTTGATGTGCCCTTTGCATAAAGTCATATACACTGGAGATATTTGTCATGATATCCCTTTTGCATCATAAACCTGAAACTCTACCTGTTTAAATATTTATCAAGAAAATGGTCAACATCATACCCAGGGAAAAAACATCATTTTTATGTCTAGGACCTTCCATTAGCTTTGAACTTGGGCAACAAGTGATTTAAGAAAGAACCAACACCCTTCAAATTTAAGTCAAGTAATAAAATTACCATTATTTCTGTCTCCTAGACTGTGGAAGTATTATTTTTTTATATATATAAAAACTAGTGATTAGAAATGTACACTAAAAATAGCCAAATAGCCATCTTTTTTTTTTTTTTCAAATTAACACTATGACTGGACTATAGCCTTCCCTTCGTATATGTATATCACATTTCCAGGATACAGTTCATGAGTTTCAGTTAAAACTTGGAATATAACAGTTATCAGCAAGTAGTGGATAGATGTACTGCCTAAAGTGCTAAGTGCTAAAATGCCACACTGTCATTCCTGTTGGATGAGGTATTTATTATTTTATATCTATTGGCATCTCTGGGACTCAGATGTCTTGGGTCCAGCTTCCTTCCCAGTAGATTCACTCTGACGCAGTGATTCCAGCTGAGCCATGGCACAACCCAAAGAAGTCACCAGCAGAGAGAGTGAGGACTGGGAGGCAGATATTCAGGACAGAAATACTAAGGTCCTGAAAAGTATCCGATCTCCGTCCTCTTCCTATAGCAACATTTAGTTTTGTATTTTCAGCGCTGTATGTGGTAGAACCTGTCCTGACCCATAAAAAAATAGTTGACAGTTACAAAGCAGTCCTAATTTTTCCTTTAGATCTTACCTCTGAGGGGAAGATGCCTTCGCAGCAAAGTCTGAGGAGTGGCAAGGAAGAGACTAGTTTTCTACCAACAACCCCACTTGACTGGCCTTGATATCCCTCTTACCTTCAGTGAAGGGACACTGGAATGGAAACCTTTCCAGATAGGTTGCATATTCTCAGGAGCAATCTATGGAGCTCTGCTTCTGCATTCTGCAACACCTAAAAGATGTAATACTGTATTTTCATGGGTGGAAACACTCTGCTTGTGTCTGCCTCAGTTACAAAAGAGAAGGCTGAAAGGCGCAGCGAAAGGGAATATTCGCTTCACTGGGGAATAAATTGCAGGTGTACAAGTCTGAAGGAGAAAGTGCTGGCCCATTCCAAATGCTTTTTTTCTTTAATAATTTATTTTAACAATTTCCCTCAGATTTGTACAACTTTCCAGGTGTAAGGCCATAATAATTATACTTATTTTTCCCAGACTATTTCTAAAGTTCACATTTGTTAACAACTGCTATCTGCAAAGTACAGGAACAGTCTAATGTTCTTTATGTCATGAGAATTGCATGAAATACGACTGCCTGACACACACATGCATGCATGCACACCCACGCACACCCCAAAAGCCCTTGTTTCTCTGCACACTTGCTGCTTTGCTGTCTCCCCTCAAGGACAGAATCTTGGAAGTTTCATGTAATTTGTATGAAAATGTAATGCTTTGCGGCTCTTTCATTTATGTTATGCAAAGTCAGTATTCTCCTCTCCAGAATTTAAAGCATACCCAGTGAAACTTGACAGGTAAGGGAGGGTAGGTGGAGGAAGGTCTTAGAGGTCTGAGAAAGCGAATATAATTTACAATGCCTAAAACCATAAAATCTCATTAAATATGTAAAGCCAGCAGAGCTACCAGGAGAGAAAACTAGGTAGGGCTGGCCCTAAGTGCCGAGGACTCGCTCCGCAGAGACTCCCTGGTGACCTTCAGTGGGAAGAGCTCAGCGACGAGGTGAGCTCTTCCCGTTGTGGGGCAGAGGACTTTTCTGCGCTTCTGCAGCTGGGACACCGCTTCACTTCCCCTCCCTCTTTTTCCACAGTGGACAAAGACACATGCGAAAGCCACGCTTCATCCATCGTGTCACCCCTAACTTGGGACTGCGTGCTGGTGTGACTGAGAAACCATTAGCCTGCTGTGCAAGATTTAAAGACTGTTCCTGTTCTTTATCAGGATGTATCCATGATCTTTATCAGTTTCTCCTATGAATCTGATAGTCAAGCATTTTGAGTAGACACTTAAGATGTAATAAAATAGGAGGGCTGACCCCTGAAGCATGACCTGCTGCTATAGCTGAGGAAAGACCACCTTTGGGCAGATTTTGCTCATCTCACTCTGATTAGCAGTGCAATTCTTTCCTGAATTTCCTTTCCTTTTTTTTTTTTTTTTTTTGGTTCTTTTTTTTAAGGAATTGCTCTGTTTCACTAAACAGATGTTTTTTTCAGACAAATATTTCTTTGGAGCCTTCCCAAGCATATTATGGTCAGGCTGCAGATGGGGCCTGTTTCTATGATCTCAGTAGCAGCAGCATGTGCTCAAGACTCCTGGCACCCATATAGCCATGCACAGAACCAATCCTAGACTTTGGGGAGAGGGGATTAAATCATATGTGAATTAATCAAATAATACAGAACTGATTTCAAAGATTACAAAATGCCCAGTGTTCTCCAAAAGAAACACTATACACATGTGATTTAGTAGATCACACTTCTTTTTTTTTTTTCTTCAGTCTGTTCTTTGGACAAGGGAAAATGTTCAGTTTTGAGCACGGCACTCAGCCTTCCGGCTCTGTTCTGCTACACGAAAAGCCACGGTGGTAGCGCACCTGGCCTTACGCTGCTCTCTGAAATGCAAGATGCAGTTAAAGAGCTGTCATAAGTCTTACTGTGAGTTTTAAAAACTCTGTTTTTCTTTTCTTAGCACGCTTCACATCTAATCAATTTAAAATGTGACAGTATTCCTAGAAAACCTGCTTTCTCAGAGTACAAAGGCCTCGTATTCAAGCATTTTTGAGTGATAATTCAATAGGATTAAATTACACTCATGTGACAGCTCAACCTCACTAATGAGGTACATTTCAGTAAACTGTTGACAGAACTGTCTGGAAGGCTTCTTTAATTTACCAACATGTAACAACATGGGAAAAGCATTAGTCAACTAGATGAAGATGAATAAGCATTGGGGTCTGGGGGCATTTTACATTAACACATGACAACCTAAAAGTGTTTTTGTCACTTGCTCTATTTAGCCCAAGGCAGTCACTGAATAACTGGTACCAGTTAGCGTGATTGACTTTCCAAAGCAACAGAAGGGATTACATTTAAGAACATCTGTATGGAAAACATGTCAGAGAAACGTCTTTTTCTTAAAAGATAGAATTGTTCTGTAGGAAGATCTCCTACAGCTACAGCAAGGCTGAAAGATTTTTTAAATCATTTCAAACAGATGGCTAGAGTGCTACTCTTTAAGACTACATATTTTTAAAGCTCGTGTAACACAGAATTCCATATAGGTATTGGATAGCAATAATATCTATAACTGTTTAACAAAGAGAAAACATTAAGGGGAAGAGAAGGATCCAGAGAGGGACTCCACAGCTTCCAGTAACACAAAATCATTCATTATGTCTCTCATTTTCTGCATACATACTGTCATAAGGATGTTTAAATAGAAGATGAGGGATATTTAAGGAACTAATAGTATCATGAAACAGTATCATTAAAAATGCATATGAAACTGAAGATAAAGCAATGCCAGTAACTTTAAATGTGCATCTTCCTGTAGGTGCAAATTAGCACAGGCGATTCTAAAGGTGTGATGAAAAGCCCATATGCATGCTTGATGCATTCAACTGATATATCTGCTGCAATTTTTAGATGTTTAAACTAGAAAATTTAAATACTTGCAAATAGATTAAGGCATAGGCAAAACCAGTTATGCCTTGACTAGTCCATAAGACACCATGACTTATGTAAAGCCTTTCTCTGAAGGAAAACTGTGTCTCTGTGTAATTTGGTGTGTATTTTCTAGAGAGAGAGAAACTGTTTATTCCATTCCTCCTCTGTATCATCTGGTGCAATACTTGCAGAACCCTATGTGAATTTACTTCCCTAATAAGAAGTCTGCTCCAGAAGCAAACAACACTGCAATGGAGAATGGAGGGGAAAAGAAATATTTTATAGGCTTACTTGAGGAAAAAAAAAAGTAAAAGATTGACTTCACTTGGATGGGATAATAAGGATCAGTCCTCAAAATATGTAACTGGCTGGTTTTGTTAAATTTGAACAATGTGAAGAGAAGAGAAACAAAAGGGTGGAAATTGAACTTGGCATGAATAAAGCTGATGAGGTTTGCAGATATATACACAAGTCTTTTAAAAAGATCAGTCCCTTTAGTTAGGATTTATGTTAGTTTGCTATTATTTGCAGGCTATCATCACCTTAGAAAGTTTCCAGCTCGTTTCTCTATGCCTGTGTGGCTGACAGATGGACAATGCTCCCCTTCAGACTAAGCGCTGGGAAGTGGAGAACTTTGTAAAACTGCTTTGCGGATGCATAGAGAAGTGTCTCAAATGGCAGATATCTGGAAGGAGGAGCAGGGGAGGGGAAAGATGATTGTTGCACATAGAAGAGTGCATTTAAAATTGTTTTTGAAGCCCCCCCTGTGCCTTGTAATCCCAGTGATGGCTGATTGAAAGCACTGATGCACTGATGCCATAAAAAGAGGGAGTAGAAAAATAGATCCATGGGGTGCTGATAATGTATCTTTTTTAACAGTTTGAGTCTCTAGGGCTAAAAAGGGACAGTGCGTGACTTTCTCCCATAACTCAGATGGAAGTCTACTTATTCTACTCCAGGTAGAAACCTTTTTTAGCTACAAAGGTTAACTTTTTTTTTTCCAGTAAGCTTTAATTTATTCTTTTTATTTCCTGGAACGAGGAGCTACTTGCATGTCTTTCATTAGTGTAAGGGTAGCTCACAGTCTTGTTATATTTCCTCACAGTATTTTTCTGAAAGAGGGATAGAGAGCGCTTTTACCTACCTTTTGTATACTGCAGGACTTGAGCTCAGAAGCTGAAACATTTGAACTCAGTGACTTGTATCAACATCACACAAATCTTTGTGCCAAAACTAGGCCTTGAACTGAAGTCATTCAAGTTTTTCTATATGGAAAAATCACAGGCAACCAAAAAGCTTCTTTTCAGACAAAAAGAAAAAGAGATTTTGAGAACACAGAGTTCCTTTTTTAATTCTTCTGGGGAGTCTACTAGGTGTCTATAGCTGTCATATGGCACCGTAACGAATCATCAGGATGATGGGGTCAGGCATATTAATAAGGCTATTGATGGTTTTAGTTGTACATGTTTTTTCTGTTCAGGTATTTTGTTATTAATAGCTCCTTTCTACAATGTGACCAGTAAGTGAGATTGAAAAGGTTGACATGCATCAGCTACGCAGCAAAGAACTAAAATAGAATAGTAGCATCCAAAAGAGCAACCCCCCAAATTTTTCTAGACTGTGGCAAATGTAAGAATTTGATTCAGTTAAATCAGTAAAATTTTCTAACCAGTCGTAAGCTTCCCAATATGTCTGATGTATTCTAGTTTGAATCAAAGAGTATTTGCACATTCAAGGCAAATTTCAAAGGTAGCATTGTGTTCTCAAGAATGATTTCTGTTTGATTCCAGGGAACCCAGGGCAGAAATTTTGTAGGAATGTTCCTTCCCAGAAATACTTGGCCACTCATGAAAATCTGAACTACATTTGTAAGGAGCAGTTCTCTTTCAGGGATCAGACTTCAATTTTCTCCCTTTTTCCTTTCCTCCATAGTACTTGGAAGAAGAAGAATATAAGGAATCAATCTAATCTTATGTCTAATGAACTGCTGTGTTATTTTGCAGCAGGATCTAATGTAACAAATCAATAGTTCTTAGACACAGTGTAAATGGCTTAAGCACTTAAATATACTTAAAAATTTGATCTCAGTTTTCAGGAAGCAACTTTTTTCAGCATCGTGTGCACTGCCAAAAAGACATAAAAATAAGGGAAAGTTAAGATACCGATTGTATGGTCTTTTATTCCTATTCAAGCCTCAGAACCACTATCCCTTCTCCAGTGGTGAAGAAACAGAGCAGTCTTCATATAGAACTTGAAGTAGGAGGACCCTGGAAAGTGAGAAATTCAGATTTTGAGATTTTGAGTCTTCCTTATCACACCCACACGTGCACATCCTAGGCCTGTGGAGAACAGTCAGCTTTTCTTGCACTTTCAGCATAGTCCATGGGATATAGTGACCATGGAGTTCAGCAGTTCCCCTTGCTTTATCTCATAAGGCAAAGACAATGATGCTGTCACATCCTCCCTATAGTGTCATTGCACAACTCCAGAGCTGGATCTCAGAGTTCTTTTCTATTCATTTCTATCTTGCTGTTGACTGTTTTTTCCACCTTCATCCCATCCTTCTCCCCTATGCTTTCATTCTGAGCTACATACTCTTTCCTCATTCTCTGCTATCTCTTCCCGTTCCCTTTCAATGACCCTTTGCTTCCTGCTTTATTTCTTGTGCCTTTTTTGCAGCTCAGCAATCCCTTCCTATCTTCCCTCTAGAAACTGCACAATCTGCAGAGAGAGGAGGGAAAATAAAAAAAAAAATAAAATAAAAAGTCCCCCTCAACCCATCTTGCAATTGGAAATGTCCTTGAGCTGTTACTTTTCCTTGTGTTATCTTTGTCCAGTTGCTTTTGTTTGCTGATGAGTCCCTTTCTTCACAGCTGTTTTTTTCATGAGACTGCTCCTGTAACTGGAGTAGTCTGTCAGTAGCAATGCCTGTAGGTAGCAATCTCTGCAAAAATGTCTCTTTCCATCCTACAAACAGCATAAGCTGAGCATCGGAAATGGCAGTGCCTTTGGCTCTGGTAAATGCAGTTCTCCCTTGCTCTGAGGAGTGGTCCTGGAGGGGGTGCAGTAAGCACTGCACAAGGCACACAAGGCACCAGGCCAACCTCGCTGCTTGCACACAGGAGCTGGGCCTGAGCACCCATGCACTTACTGATCCCTACAGCACCCCCGAAAGGCACCTCACGTGCAGCACAAACACCTGAACAACCTTGGGAAGTGGTCCACATGCCAGCGTGTCCTGCAGACGTGTCCTGGCAGCACCTCGCACGGCGAGGCTTCAGTGCAGAGCAAGCAGAGCATGAGGTCCCGCCAAGCCCCTCACCATTGCTTCCAGCCTTAGCTTGCCCTGGTAGGATATTTCCATGGGGAAAGCAAGGACAGCAACTTCCATCTTCCATCTCTGCGAGAAGAAAGCACCCTACGCCTTTGCTCCTCTGCTCCTCAAGCTCAGATCACTGCCATCTCCAAGTCTGCTGCCCTTATCTGCTATGAGGTCTCCTGGCCAAAAGATGACACACAGGCCTCGTTATGACAAATTGCTTAATTACAAGTTTGGCAACTTATAATACTTTGTATTTGCTATTATCATCAAAGCAGAAGAAAACGGAAAATACATTCATTACCCTGTGAAAAAGTCTGCTGTTACCATAAATTTCCGATAAAGAAATGAATTAGGTTCAAGTTTAATCACACCAGCAGTAAATCAAATATCAAATTTAAAACAACGAATTACAAAGAGCCTCCTCGCAGTCACTTAGCATTGATAAATTAGTAATGTAATATTAAATTATTCATATCTTTTTTTTTTTCCTTAGGACTATAATGATATACTGTACACAGCACTGATAATTTACTTAGGCTGAGTCCATTCATTTAATTATGCTGCTAAACTTGGTAGGCCAATTGGTCATCATGAGAGTTTCCAGGCAAGCTAATCACAAATATATAGAACATGTCCCTTATTGTCCCCAGCGGCTAAGTGCTAAAATGCTATTTAGTGCTCAGAAGGTTAATGTCCTGCTTATGTAAATTGTCCAATTTAACATTCAGCAGCAGTATCATAAATTCTGGCTCCAGGATTTCATTAAACGTATGTTCAAACTAGTTGACCTTAAAGGTTAACAAGCACAAGTTAAACAGGACAATTATTTAACTCGCTTCTTATCAAGAGACTGAAGCGTTCTTGCCATTTAATAGTTATGCATACTTCACAATTAGAATTCTTAAAAGGTCTCTGATAAAGCTGCAGGTCATGAATTTTCATAAGGATGTCAGATAATAACTATTTATCTGCACTTGTTTTTCTTTCTTATAAACTTAAACTTTGATCTTAACATTCAATTAGAAATGATTCCACAGAGAAAGACTAGGTGACTCAAGGAGCTTGCCTACACATTAATTTGAATCTAAATTAAGCTTTAAAAACATTGCATCCGCATTGTTTCCCACAGAAATTAATTCAGAAGTTACAGACATATTCTTCATGCAAAAATAGCCACTTCAGCCTTTGAACATTAGCCAATCGAAAAAGACCGAATGCCAAATTATTATATTAGGCTAACCATTGTATTTTATGTAAATCATTGGTAAAAAAAAAAAAAAAAGACTCCCCATATATCATAAAACAATTTGCATTATATACAATAAATATTATCCCTTTGTCTGTTAACCAAAATAAGAAGACAGATTGGCCAAGACTATTTCTTTTCTGCACTGCCCTATTTCTCAGACTACTTTTCCTGAGGCCTTTGTGAAATATGAACAGCAGCAGCTCCCGAAAGTGGCTGCCGCAGCCGCTGCTACCCACGGCAGCAGTGATGCATTGAGAGCAGCCTCAGTGCTGACATTTCAAATCCCAAACTCACAACTGCTAAATGCAACAGGATCAAGTCATAGCTTCAGGGATACATTAAAACAGTAAACATAAACCAGGAATCTCAGGAGCTGACAGTAACTATATTCCAAGAAAATCGTAAGAAATATTTTCCTTTAAAGCTCAGCTAGATAAGGTCGTTTTATTTATCAGCTAAAGTAGCAACTACAGGCAGTTTTAAATCTATCTGAATGCATTCCCATACTATTTTAGAGACAGAAACACGGTAGTGAGAGATCAAGTTTTCTGACAGAAGAAGAAATCTTGAGATCAGGTTTTCTGACAGAAGAAATCTTTTCATTTTACAATATGATTCTGCTTTCGCCAAGCTTGTAATATGACTTAGTTTAGTGCAAAACTTCATTTCTGAGAATGTCACTTTGCAAAGTGGGACCTAAGGACAATGTGTAGGATCTATATCTATTTATTTTTATAAATATATAAATCTTACATCTAGTGCAGGTCAGTCTGAGCAATCTGAGCAATTAATTTCAAGTATTTCAACATTTTATTTACTTTTTTTCCTATCCTAAGATGGATCAGCATACTGCATGGTATATCAGTCTGGACAAATACTCAAGAACAAAGTTATGTCATGTAAGCCTGAAGGGTAAAGGATCAAGATTAAATAAAGGACTGTTAGTCATAGTACATTTAAACAACCTATGGAAGGATAGTACATGCTAATTTTGTGTAATTAGCAGATTACTTTGATTTGGTTCATCAGAGTTGTGTTTCTTAAAACCATTTTAATTTAACGATAGCAAGGTAGTAGATGATGAATACTCATTCCTCTTTCTAAAGGTTATCGAAAAACCTGAGGAAAGAAAAGGATTTTCAAGCATACTGAATGTGACAGCACTTTGTGACTTAACGCGTTGCTCTTTTTCCAAACTTCATCTTTTAAATTTTGGCTTCAAATTCTTCCTGAAAAAGGACATAAATAAAAGCCAAATGGCTAATGGACTAAAAACACTTATGATCAGGTTTTCATAACGACCATTATTAATAGCTTCCTTCGCACACGCACTCACATATAGTGCAATACTCATTTCTAAAGTAAGATTTAGAGCCCTATTTGCAATAAAAAAGCCAACACATGCAAATAAAAGAGATCCCATTACACAGCTACCCACAATGGATTTCTATTCAAGATAACAGAAACATTTTCTTCTAAAGGTAGAATTTCTGTAAAGCTTCATTAGGAACTCACGCATGTATGCGTGTGACGTGCATGCTTCTCAGGCAGATGTGGATATTCTTTTATTGCTAGAGACATAGAGTTTAAGCAGTAATGCAGGCATACATTCTTCCTGGAACTGGGAATGTTCAGAACACCTACAAATCAGATTATGAAACTGAAAACAATCTGCAAACAATGGAAATATATATATTTGCATGTATCTATCTCAAGCCAAAGCAACCCATATATCCTGAAGCCAACCTTCTAATCTTTTCCACCTTTTTCTTTTTATAAGGTAGTATGACAGATTTAAATCCAGGAATGAAAACATACAACCTGAAAAATGACTTTAACTGATACAAAATGCAGCACTGTGTATATTTAGTGATACAGATCATCATCAGCTCTCTACTCTGGCTCTTCATAAACCGAGGCTAGCTACATGTTTTTGTCCCACAATTAAAAGCCTCCTGGTACCTGCTGAGTTTTCTGTCCTTCTTCTGCCACGAAACCCTATGGCAGCTGCATCTCTGCAGAAGAAAGGCGCTGCCTACCAGCACAGGGACACTCACTCAGGCAGAAGCTAGACTTATAGGACTGGCACTCAAAACAAACCCAAGAGCAACTATGAAACTAACTGCTTTCAGGACTAAAAGCAAAGCTCACTTCTCTGACTTTGCTTTCCTTCAAAAATTTTCTTAGGTTCCATCCCAAACACTGTTTCTCACATAGAAAATACGCAACAAAACAACAGAACACTAAACCAAGCAATTCAGCTTCTGGTGAAACATGTAACATTGCTCTTCTCTCAGATATCTCTAAAACACTGCCGTGAGGCTCAAATGACCAAAAGACCACATGACTCTGAAGCTGAAGGTTTTGTGAGAGTTGAGAGCTCTTGCTGTATCCGTGTGCTTTTCATGGTGGTTGCATTGTTGGGTTGGGTGGTTGCCTCCAAAAAGACTGACATTAGCAAAGCCTATCATGTAAAAGTTGGACCGGATAAGCTTAAAGCTGTTCCAAGCACTGTTTGCTCTGAACCATGACAAATAGCTACGTAAGTCCAGCCAAGCTCTCATTCCAGACAGTAATTTCACTTACAGGAAAATGCTCAGTGAATTCAGAGAGTTCCTTTGGTGATAATCATTTCTGTTGGGGCTGGAGGAGAAAGAAAATGATTCAAGTTTATTTAAAGTTAGCATTTAGATGAAAGCTGAAAAAGTAATCTTACTATAACAGATTTGTCTGTTAATAATTCCATCATCAAGGTAAACTCATTACTAGAAGTTTATAGGCAAGGAAATTAACTTCAAGATCATTAGCAGCTACAGTTTTGCTCAAAGAATAAAAACATTGTATGAAATGCTGGTTTCCCTGAATATAGTAGAAGATCTGTTACTGATTTTAGGGAAATCAGGGATTTATCAACTGACTTTTACTAAAGAGTAAAGCTTTCAAAAACACTTTGAAAAAAAATCACAAATTTACCCAGGAGGGTGCCTGTTGTAAGAATGTGGAGGGAATAAAACCTGATGAAGATAGATTGGGTCATGAACCTCCTCAGCATCCACCTTAAGTCATCTATGTTTCTGCTTGATATATTCAGTCTTTTCTATCCTTTTATTTCTCCATCTATAAGTGTAGGTACCTCATTTCCCACTGAAAAGCTTAGATAGAAAAATGCAAAAAACACATTAAGGCTCTTGATAAACCTCATCTAGACTAAAAAAGATTTTTACTGTGATTATTACCATGGCTCTCACTGAGCTAGAGGAGATTTAGCTGGATCCACTGATTTGTGGTGATGTCCATTGTCAGGGGGAGAGGAAGAAACAGAGGAAAGGAATTGGTTTTTAGAAATAAACTACTTTGCATCAATATATTTGAATGCAATATTTATTTTTCTACGGTTAAAGTCTTTTTGTGACCTTCCTACTAGTCAACTTCATGTTCTTTGAAACACACCATTACTTGAAAATCTCGGAGTATGATGGAAGGACAACTGCAAACCCATGCCCATTGTACTTCAGCCACTGTGAGAAAATTTTAAAACTTGATTATTTTGCAGGACAGTTTCTATATGAGAATCATGACTTTCCATTGCCATTTAGGTGGAAGTAAAACATACTAGACACAGCTAACATACCTGTAAGCTCAGGTGTTCAGACTTCCTCAAGGAAACTAGGCACATGCTTAGTTTCGGACTCACAAGTTCTCATAGGGAGGTTTTATATGCTAAGAGTTAGCAAATGTGGAAGAATCATGCTGAATAAGGCTCGAGAAACTTGACTGCAAATCAGATTTTTGAACTCACTGGAACAGGGTGCATTATAGACCTATTGACTTAGGTGCTATTGAAGACAGATTCATCAAAAACTGGTATTAAATGATGTGTAAAAATAGATCACTTATAAAATCTTTCTTTAGCTCTATGTGATCATACAAGAGTATTATCTCGTCCTATAGTAATACAGCCTTTACTTTGTAGTTGTAATACTAGTTTTACTAACCTGCCTGCACCTGAGTGTAACATTTTCTCCTATTTTTTTCCTAATTTTTACAGCCTGTGTGAACCCACTGTAGTGAGGCTTTGCCTGATTTGTGAAGATCATCATAATTGCTAACAAGGTATATTCAGTAAGAATACACCTTCTGTAAGAATACTGAGTAAGAATATTTACTAAAAATATAATGAGATAATAACAGGACATAGTGTAAAAGATGCAGATAAAAAATAAATTAACTTTTTCCAAAAAAAAAAAAAAGTATGTACACTTCCCTGAGGCTGCTCTGTAGTAATAAATAGCTTATCTTTTAACTCATCAGCTTAAGGAAAGATATTCCTCTGTAGTTAGTTGCTTTACAACTCCTGAGGCAGTCACACTGTCAGAATTAACAGGAACTACTTGCGCATCCTCAAGGACACAAACTAAGCCGCTTTTCTTGGATTTTTTTCATAGTTAGACAAATTCATTCTTATCTGGGGATTTAACAGCTGAACTACCTTTTGTTATACACATGTTCAAGCCACACTTTTTTTTGATTTCCACAAAGTAGAAGAGAACTTTTGAGGCCTACCTAAACTTTTCCACTTTCTCTTATTTGCACATTTGCACATTTTTTTCTTGTCTCTTTTTAACCATTACTGAAAATTCTATAAATTTAACAGATGTGATGAACATGGCTAACAATAATTTAAATAAATAATAAAACAAAACACAGCAAAATAAAACACCTAAATCCTTGGAGATTTAGATACAATATTCATTAACTGCTTTGTTCTTCAACCTGTTCTCCTTGACAAGACTACTAACACTTAAAATCTAGTTGGAACATAACAGCACATTTTGTGAGACAAGTTGTTTTTCTCATTTAGTCTGTGTAACTCCAGCTAATTCCTCTGATTCAGAAAATGGTAACATGTAGCTGAACTGACATGAGTTCCTAATATTTCAGTAACTAGTGCGTGTTTTGATTAAGTCAGGGAACATCTCACTGTCATAAGGGTTTAGGTGGGTTACCTAACCTGTGATCTATTATGATAATCAAAAGTTTTAGAAATAGTACTGAACGAATGAATAAAATTAATGAGGAAGAAATGAAAAGGGAATTCAGGGTTTGGTTACCAATTAAGTCATTTTATCTCTCTTTCATTTCCTTGTATTAATGTTGGAGATAATAATAATATATTTCAAGAGGAACTTTCCTTAAGCCAGGGAGATGTATTTTAAAAGGAACCCTGATTTTGCTTGCAAACTGCAGTAATAGAAACAATAGTTGCATATAAAATTAACTTTGTTAAATTACAGAGAGAGCTGCAAACTCAAGTACCTAAAGGTCAGGAAAACCGATTTAAGATTACCCAGCATGACCCTGGGCATATGCACTGTGATAATCTGCCACATTCAATGAGTGAGATTTCACAGTTTCTTTTTAGCATCATTTTTCAGCCTATGGCTCCATGTCTCAGCATCAAAACCCTTCTCTAAGCACAGGAGAGTTCTTTTTCCCCAAGGCTTTTCTACGGGTTTCACTGTTTAAATAGTTAACTGTTGTACAAGTATTTATCTAGGTCTCAAAATACATATTCATGCTTACAAGTGAGGAACAACCTCAGGCAAAGAGATTTGAAAATGTTGCACTTAACACTCCCTGTCTGATTTCTGCCCTCCCCAAAATGTTTCTTTTTACTGCACTACATTTTTTGAGGCTCAGGACCCACTGAAAGAAATAGGAAGTTTCTACACAACCTTTCCAGGAACTAGGAACTGGCCTAGATTCTCATGACATAAAACACTTGCAAAGCATTACCTGGTGTCTTATGATGACTTATTACATGCCAGTTTCTCTGGGTCTTATTAAATATGTGATTAGAACAGTGGTTATTATATGAAAGTATGAGATTTTAGTATTCACTCAAGAATTGCTCCTCCTCATCTGCAAATTCAAAAAAAAATGCAAAAAGAGTTGGGGGGACGGACATAGCTCCAGCTAAACCAAAGAAATATAAATGAAAACACACATGTTCAAATCTTGCAGCACATTTAACATGTTTTCTGTTGCTATCAATTTCTTTTAGGAATGGAATCAGGCTGTGATGTGACTCACAAGGTGGCAAAGATTTTGCAGTTATTGTTTTGGCTTGGGATTCAGCCTCCATTGGACCTGATAAGGCAATTCTTCTGAGGATATGTGTGATTCAAAGCAATTTGTTCACCAAGTGAAGAGGAAGAGAATGTCAGGAGCCACAAGGGAAGGCAGGAAAAGAAAATACAACAGGACAGATCAGAAACATGGAGCTGTTTGGATAATAAGATTTCCACATATGGGAAGGGGAGTTTCCACAGAAACCTGAGAATGCCGCAACGCTCCGTTCGGATGGAAACCACTGGCAGTTTCCATTGCAGAACAAGGGCTGATACATACACTTCTTCAGACATTATTACAGTTAAAACGTTTAGTCTATTATACTGAAAGTTAAGCATAAACATCTTGATCCAAAGGCCTCTTAGTGCTTAGTCCCATCACTTCAGATCAGCTTCCTTCTTGTGGCTGTTTCGCACTATGGCTGAGATGCTGATGATAAATACTTACGTGTGCATTGTGCTATATGCTTAGAGATGATGCCCATACAGTTGTCTGAAAGGAAAAAGACAGAGCATTTGCCTTAGTTTCTGAGATAGGCTCTCTAGAATATGTTTTTTTCGATGGATTTTTTTTTTTCCTGAGGAGTCCGAGAAGTGAGTTAACTCATTTCAAAACTGTGGCTTGAACTGCAAGTTCAAGACTGCACCCTTCAAGACTCAACCCTTCCTCAAATCACAGTCTGTGTGCCATTATTTTAGAGCCCTGATTTACGCTGTGCAAGCTGTCAAAAGAAAAAAAAAAATGTACACAGAGAAGTGCTGCTGGGCCTGCTGGGTTGTGTAGTTATTTTGATAATTACCAATTATCATTCTTCCTGTGTGATATCACACACAAGTTCCTGGTGCAGAACAGGATTTATGAGCACAAGAGCCTTTTCTGGAACAGCCGCTGCCAGTTTACCGGTGTCCAAGAGCTTCACCAGGCTTGGTGTCACCAAGAGCTTCACTTGAGCTGCCTCAACAGCTCCACAGGCAACGGAATCAAAGCCGAGCACCAGACTGGCACCGAAACCCAGCGAAGGAAACCGCGTGGAGGTTCCTGTGCCGCGGGAGCCTCCGCAGTAGGCTCTGACAGTCCCTCACGTCTTTTCACAGCTCTGACAAATGCTCTGAGCTGTGTTGTCAGATCCCACCAATGGCCCAGCAACCGCTCCCGTTCAGAAGTAAATCTTCAAAAGCAGCTGTGGCTGCTTTATAGATTTATATTTCTTTCGCGGCAAGGTACATTGCAGTATAGTTTGTTTGGAGAGACGCAGCTCTGCATCTGCGATACTCTGCGAGTGTTTTTTTTTTTTTCTCTCTTTCAGCCTTCTCTGGGCTGTTTATGTCCTGTCACGTATTTGGTATCTTAAGAGCTCACGAACATATCCGCTTTTCTCTTCGGCAAAAATGGGTAATAAACTCTCTCACTATATTGCATTACCTAGCCCCTTTCCCCACACACACTCTTTACCAGACTGAGGTGTTTTTAAGTGATAAGTTACTGCCGAAGTTTGCCCGTTTCTGTAACGGACCCAACGGCTGCGTCCCGCCGCGCCCGGCCCGGAACCTTTTGGAGGCGGAACGCGCGGTCGGCGGCTCCGGAGGGGCGCGCCGGAAGGGGTTAGCGAGTGCGAGCCATGGCCAAAATGGCGGCGGCCGTGGCGGGCCCACGTGCATGCGGGGCTGCGGCGGACGAGGAGGCGGAGAGCGGTACCGGGCGGACACGAGGGCCCGCCTCCTTCCTTGGGCCGGCGGGGCCCGGTGCCACCTTGGACTGCCGCCGCTTCCGGCTTCGCCCTGCCCAGGCCACTCGCGCACCAGGTCTACCCTCTTGCACTGCTTTGGGGCCCCGTCCGCGCCGGCCTCGTCCCGCGGCGGCTCTGGCCTTGGGGGAGCCGCGGGGACTGCTGTGGGGGCCGCCTCTGCGCGTGGTGCTGCTCCCCGCGCTGGTCGGGGCGCTGAGGAGCAGAGCTGCGGGGAGCTGCTCCCCTCTCCGTCAGGGCTCGTTGTATGGAAACCCGGCCAGGCCTGAGCCTTTGGAACTCGGCTCTGCGTGTGTCTTTTTGGTAAAACCCATCGCGTTGAAGTTGGTTTGACGTAAAACATCCTCTGATGTATCCAACAAGCTGTGGGTGGTTGCGACAACCTTGTTCACCTTCCTGTAAGGGTTTAAAGTCACAACCATTGTTTTTGCCACTGTGTTTTTGGGATGGGGCTTTAGCTGATTCCTAGTTAATGCTATAGGCAGAGGCAGGGATTTAAAGAAGAAAATTGATGTGTCCTTTTGTAACTGTAGTCATGTTTAAGATTCAGTGTAACACTTGTTACTAAACAGTGCATGGACTTCAGGTTCACATTTTAGGTAGCCTTTCTTAGATTTAGTCTGTGTAAGAAGCCACAAATACGAATTAGTTTCTGTCTTTAAAACAGGGTGGTTATATTTTAGTGTGGACAAGTCTTGGGGCTGAAAACCTGTCGAGTTTTGTTATCTGTGCGTCTGCTTCTGTGCATCCAGGGGTTTGATCCTGGCTTTGAAAACCATGATACGGAGACATAATGATAGGAGGAAGATGATGCAGCTTTTAATGATTACTGAACAGTGTCAAAGGATTTTTACACTTCCTGACCAAGTGGTTTCTCTTCTCTGATATCTGGGCTTTAGAGGCTTTGTTTTAAATTGGTTGATGTGACTATTTTGCTGCTAGTTTGTTTTACTGCTGGTTCAAAAAGACAAATGGAAGGGGCAACAAAATGAGTTAGTGTGGCCCCAAGTTGTGTTTATGGTTGTAAAGCAAATAAATACACAATTGATTAACAATGAACAGGAGGACAAGACTTATTAGTGCTGTCTGCATGGTTTTAGATTTTCTCAAGCAGTCCTGGCCTCTGTCTTTTAAGGGTTTGTGCGGCTGATAAAGGTGGTTAAAGGGCGGAGATTTTAACTTTTAACATTTTTTTTTTTAATGCTTGGTTCAGTAGAACGTAATTGTGATTTTTTTTTTTTAATTAGAATAACTTTCTAAAATGAAGTATATTTTTCTAAAGGGAGGGTGTTAGCTAGACTAAAAGCAATCAGCTGGTACCTCAGAATCACTGGATAACTCTCCTTGCTAGTGGGGTTGCGTAGGAGCCAGTTTCATTCAGTCTTTGCTTTGGAATTTTTAAAGATATACAGGAAATTAAAACATTAAAAACATGCGAGTGCTACAAATATTAGTGGAACGGTAGCAAATAGTGATAGGGCACTCGCATGTGCTGTTTTTGATTATGTGCTGAGTTCACCAAAACAACCAGATATGTTTCAGTATGCTTTAAACTTGAGTGAGGCTCATTCTAGTTAATCACCCTCGCAGCTGAAGATCTTTATTTTTGCTGTTTGACCTGGTGAAAAGACTGAAGAGGGAAGATTTCTAATGCAGGTTTGAGTTGGCACCCGGCTGGTTGTTCTCTGTTGTTATCTATTCTTGATTCCAAAGTCCATTATTTTTATAGCTTTTTTTTTTTTTTTTTTTTTTNAAGAACATGGAGGGAGTCTGAATATTTGAGAGTGCGCGCGAGTGTGTGTAAAGACTTAAAGAATGAGCAGTTACTGATGCCAGAAGTCTCGGTGCCTCTGGCTACTTTTGACACACCTGAGAACTGCCTTCACTCACAAGGTGCTCCTCCTGTTTCCCTAATCATCATCTGCTGGCTTCCTTTCCCTTGAGCAAGCATTGCTTTTGTGTCAGGAGTGCCCACCCTTCCTTCAGGTCAATCACTTTGGCTATATGCATTTAAACACTAGATGTCACTGTTGCAATTTGTGTGCAAGTATATAAATATGTTCATAAATGGGCTTTTGTATATAGGGGCTTTTTGGTACTTTCGTTAGAAACTTAGATCTTGAGTCTTCAAGACATTACCCATGCTGTCTTATGCCGTTTACCCAACCCTAGTCACTTTAAGTCACTGCTGAGAGGAGCAGATGCTGGCTAATAAATTCATTGTGGTGGTGCCTGCTTTGTTGGGCACTGTGTCGAGGAATCAGTTGTAACAGCAAGCAGTGCGTGGACCTGAACTCTGATAACATTTATACTTGAAGGAAATTTGATTAGTGATGGCTTTTTTACTAGAAGGAAATAAATTCTGATACCTTTTTGCTTTTTTTCCCTAGGTTCTGAATTAAGCTTAGGGCTCTCTGAAGATGGCTACTCTTCAGAAAGTGAAGCCCTGGAGGGAGATGATGAGGATGAAACAGCAACCTGTGGCAATGCGGTGGAAGAGGCATCAAATTCGCAAGCTGGCCCAAGTGCAGGCTGGGCAGATGCCATGGCGAAAGTGCTCAACAAAAAGATTCCGCAGAATAAATCCACCATCTTGGCGAAGAGTAAGAAACTGGAGAAAGAGAGAGAAAAGTTAAAACAGGAAAGATTGGAGAAGAGGAGAAAGGTGAGAAAGAAACAACATATTTCCCTGTACAGTCATAGTCTGATAAGGATGTATGTGCCCAGGATCCCTAAGGAGCGATTTGGGAGAACATTTGGAGATTCTCTCTCATTTTTGGAATCTCTTCCTCACTCTGATCTCAAGCAGCTTGAATTTTTTGACTTTCAAGGCAGGCATGCTGTAAGGCCTTTTACCTTTTTCTGGGCTTATCTTTGGCAGCAGGACTGTCGTAGTCAGTTTTACTCTCAGCCTAAGGTATTTTTGCTGTTGAGGAAATGAAAAACAGTTGCTTGAAGCTCGGTTTCCTGCTGGCTACTATTAATCCAGTGTCTAAATGCCTTTCTGAGCATTGTAAGTGAAAATAATTTCATCTTTATCATAGAAAATGAGAGAGAGAGAAAGGTTAGTAAACTTTTTTTCTGTTAAATTCTGCTGTTACTTCCACAGTCAAAGGACTCTGGGTTGAAATTGCAGTAATTGTTCATATGCTTGTGAATCGCTGTGTGTGTTCTCCATGCTGCTTTTCCTAATAGCCATTTCTTTATTAATATGACCGTGTTCTGAATTAGTTCGATTCTGAAATTGCTGTGAAGAAAACAAAACTATATTGACAAACTTTGGGGGTTTTTTTGTTTGCTTGTTTTTGATGGAAATTGAATTCCAGGCTATAACTGATTTCTTTTTGGAGTATATATCAGGACTTTTAATGTGTCTTCTTACAAATTCTATTTTAATAGGATTATAGACTTACCTGTCTGATATTCTGGGGACATTACGATTAGGTTATAACCTGCCTACATACAGAGGACTGCAGTAAAGCATTTCCTTGATTATGGCTACCTAAATACCTGGTTTCATCCAGTGCTGCCAAGCAGAGGTGGGCTGCAAGGCTCTGATTTGTTCAACCTTAAAAAAAAAAAAATCCTGAAAACAGTCTGCCTTTTATTAACTTCTTGCTGATGGAAGCTAGAATAGGGTAGTTCTTTTGATCAAAGACCAAAGCATGGTTATAAACTCATGTGTTCATAGTAGTCTGCCTGGAATTATAAAGATAAAGACTCTGTAATTCCATGAAAGACTTTTTGTGTCACACAGACTGGGTGCAACGCTGTCCTCACTAGAACACTGCTAAACTGTTAGAAGGAATAATAAAAGGTCACTATTGTTACCTCACCCCAGGACTGTGGAAACACAACTTTCTACTTTGTAATGGGAATATGTCTGGCATTGCTGTGGTCACTGATAATATTGGGGAAAAAATGATCTTTTTTTTTCTGCTTTGAAGCTCTTTGTTTAAGGCACCAAACGATCAGTGTTGTACATGGCAGTGCTTCTCCACTGGGTATCATATACTGTTTTACCTGGTTGAGTTTTATTCTGTGTAGTATTGGCTATGTGCTGTTGTTCATTAGAGTTGTATAGTGATTAATTCAGCAGAGGAGGTAAAATTCTTGAGGTCCAAAATGTGATTTGCCTGTCTTGAGAGGTCCAGGATTTTATTATATATAAATTCCTCTGTGATCAGTTTATGAAGTCTCGGAGGATTGGATTGAAAGCCCTTTTTGAATAATTCCCTCATCCATAGCAGTCAGTGTGAAGGTGTCTGGGTTTTCCAAAGGCTCCTCTTGCTTGTCTCCAGCCAGAGACGTCACTGTGGTGTGACTCTGACCTTTTTGTTATAGGGGTTTGGTTTGAGGTTTGGTTGGGGCCTCTTATGCATCAGTGCTAGAAACTTCCTTCAAACCCATTGTCCAGCCCTATAAAAACCTTCTAGAGTTCCCCATACCCTCCAGCAAACAGAGCTTTGTTGATTTATCATATTTTCCGCTCTTGCTACATGTTCCATCAGAATATGGTACATTCTCAAATGCTCCATGTTCTTTCACATAACAATATTTATAACACAGCTTGATAAAAAGCGGGAGTGGGAAATGATGTGCCGAGTGAAGC